>PVKV010026801.1:0-12900 GCA_004027835.1 Alouatta palliata
CAACCTCCGCCTCCTGGGTTCAAGCAATTCTCCTGCCTCAGCCTCCCGAGTAGCTGGGACTACAGGCACGTGCCACCATGCCCAGCTAATTTGTGTATTTTTAGTAGAGACGGGGTTTCACCATGTTGACCAGGATGGTCTCGATCTCTTGACCTCGTGATCCACCCGCCTCGGCCTCCCAAAGTGCTGGGATTACAGGTGTGAGCCACCGCGCCCGGCCTCGAATGCCAATTTATTAAGCTCCCAGGTGAGGTTCTGTGGTCCGGGAAAGGGGGCCAGAGAAGTCGCGCTCAACTTCCCAGGGCAAGGAGTTTTACAGGGGTCAGAGGCCATTGGGTGGACGTTGGGAGACAAAGCATAGGGCAATTGATTGTGTATTGGGAAACAGAGCTTGGACGGGTTGAGCTGCTACTGGTAGGTAGGCGGGATTTTCGGTGCGCGGGCATTAGAGGCGATTGATTGGATATTGGGAAACAAAGCATGGGGCAATCGATTGGATATTGGGAAGCAGGGTTTTTCAAATTTCGGCGGGGTTTTTCGGCGGGCTAGGTGCTGAGTGCAGATTTGGGTGGGGAGTGCAGAAGTGGGCGTTAGGGAAGCTATGTGACAGAGCTCAGCTAAGCACAGAATGGTGACTAGTTTCCAGGCTTAGGGAGGGATGGGCGTGTCCCAGCTCCCAGCGAGGCAACTGGCCTTACACTCCTGACCCCGCTTTCTGTCTCCCTTTATTTCTGCGCACCCCCCACTTAGGTTGGAACCTTCTTGCTGGACAAGAGTTCCCGGCACAAGGCTGGTCTCAAACTCCTGGCTTCAAGTGCTCCTCCTGTTTCAGCCTCCCAAAGTGCTGGGATTACAAGCTTGAGCCACCAAAAGTGGCTGAGAGGAGTATTTATTCATCTTAAGGTGATAAAACTGAGGTTCAAAAAGTAAAGCAACTTGTCCAGGGTTGCAAAGTGAGTGGCAGAGCCAGGATTTGGATCTAGGTCCCCCTGAAGTCCAGGCTGAGGGTAAATGTCTAGGTGAATCCAAACGTATATTCAGGTGAAGAACTATTGCTGTAGAGCAGGGGTTGTCAGTTGGGGGTGGTTTCCCCCAAGGAGATATTTGGCAATGTCGGGAGATAGTTTTGGCTTCCATAACAGGGGTCTGGATGGTGGAGAGGGAAGGCTGGTATTGGCATTGAGTGGAGAGAGGCCACGTGGATGCTGCTGAATGTCTCACAATGCACGGAACAGCCCCCACCAAAAGGAACTGTTCAGCACAAATGCCAGTAGAGCTGCTATGAAGCCCTGGTCTGACTTATAAACCTGAGGATACATCTTGCACTTAGCTAATGTTTGCTGAGTGCTGAACTGGACAGCGTGAGGGATATGGAAAGGGCACCAGTCTGTGCCGCCAAGGAGGCTGCAGCCTAGAAGGGCAGGGGGTGGAGGCATGAGAGGCACATGAAGGCCTTCCATATAAGGCAGCAGATGAGCAGTGCAAGAAGAGAGCATCCAGCAGGGCTTAGCCGGCTCTCAGGAGGAAGAGTGCCGCTGACTGTGGGAGGAACTGAGGGAAGCTGTGGGAAAGTGGTTTTGAGCTGGGTGTGTAAACAAAGTTGAACTGGTGGGGAAAAAAATGCCTGTTCAGGGAAGGGCAGACAGGCTAGTTAGGGGGGAGAAAGAGTATTTTTTTAGTGAGTAGAGGGGGACATGCTGGAAAAGCAGGTTGGGGCTAGAGCTTTGGGTCCAGGCTGAGGACTTTAGCCTGGGTGTCTGTCATAGAGATGGAAAAGCCTTTCCTCTCAGAATGGTGGTCTAGACCGTAGGCTATGGGACTCAGCAGCTTCCCTAGCACTGTCGCTACAAAGGAGGGGACGTTGGAAATTGCAGTGTAGAAAGGTAACCATCTCCTGATTTGAGGACCAATTTCATGCTGTGTATGTAACAAAGCCACTTCACCTCAAACTGGCCCTTGGGGAGACGGTGCTCCCAAGTGGAAATATACATGGGGTCAGCTCTCTTCTGCGTGGTTGCTCTGTGAAGGGCTGAGCCACTTTACAGTGAAAACCCAGAGCAAACTTGAGACCCCTAAGCAAAAGTCTGCTATCAAAAATGTGAGCTGTTACAGCAGGGCTTGCTGTGGATAAGGCTGCAAATATGGACACTACCTGGTGACAGGCTTTTTCTAGTTTATCACATTACCATTAAATAGCATTAGGACATGTTGGTGGCATGTCTGGTGCACTGTAAGGAATGTAAGCAATGACTTCCTGATCTTCTATAAAGGTACCATTGCCTTCAACACCCTGTCACCACTGCCACCACGTTTGGCCCCAGAGAAATGCATTACTCTTCTGGGAAAGAGGTTAGAGGAGAAGGCAAGAGAGCAAATCTTCGTTGAGCTAGTGTGTGTGTGTGTGTGTGTGTGTGTGTATTTGCCAGCTACAGTTGTGGACACTTTCCCATACAGTATCTTATTTAACTCTCGTAACACCATTTGCATGTAAGTACAGTTTACTTCTTTCAGTAAAGGAGGAAGCTGGCATGGGCAAGGCTAACTTGCCCTAAACCCCTGTAGCTGAAAGAGGCCACATTTTGATGTATGTGTGGCCCACTTAGCCACATTTTCTCCTCCCTTTTTTCCTTTGATCGGAAATTAATCGTATTCACCTGAACTTGCGCTGCTAGAGACTATGGACATCAGCATTAGTGGCAGCAACAGAAGGAGGGAAGAGATTAGAATGTTCATTGTGATTGTTGGTGCAGCTGTAAGTCACTTGAAGAGTGTATGGAAGGTTCCTGGCTGGAGACTGCTGATCTCTGGGGATGGTTCAGGCCAGGGTACTCGGCCTGGTGGCCTGCACTTTAGCCCCAGGTCAGTGTTTCCATCTGAGGACAAGAACAGCTGAGGTGATGCTGGCCTTTCCGTTAAGTAACAGATCAGACCACATGCTTTCCAGAAATGTGGCAGATGAGCAAAGAGGGGGGGAGATGTTTCTCAAATCTGCCTCCGCAAGAATTTGGAGCCTAGGGTTTTAATGGATCGTTTGGCCAGCAGAGGGCTAGGAAATGGATGCTGCTGGTTGGTTGGGCCGGAAATGAAATCACAGAAGTGTCAAAATTGTCTTGTACCCTGAGTCAGTTCCTGGGTGGAGCTCACAGGACCAGTTGAGTCAGCGTCTAAGTGTAGGCCATCAGTCTGGGTGGTGTCAATTGGTCCACCAGAATGCAAAGTCTGAACAACATCTCAAACACCAGTCTTAAATTTCACAATAGCAATATAACCTATAGGAGCAATTAAAGAACGTATGAATCTTGTGCCTACTGGCTACATGACTCCTGAGCAGTAGGTAATCATAAAGAAAAACAAGATGGGGAACGATGACTGGTTACTGTATAACTCTGCCTGTATCTTCAGGCCCATACCATAAATCCAACATTTCATTTGTTTTACAAAGTTGGTTTCAGTCCCTGAACAAGAAGGGGGTTAGTGAAACTATAAATTCCTTCTATAGTTAGGCTGGCCTACATACAGGAAGAAGCAAAGGTGGTTAGTTTGTGAAGTTAGAAGCAAGACTGAGCCAGTTACATTAGGTTTCTCTCACTATTATAATTTTGCAAGGGTGGTTTCAGTCCCCTCTGGGCTTAAGCATTCCTCATTCCTGAAGTGTGAGCAGGTAATGGGATGGGAGGGGGTTGATAACAACTCTAACTCCTTCCTGATGATAGGGGACATCATTGGGGTTTATTCCAGGACAGGAGGAATGAAACTGTCTTGTCTTCCTATATTCACGAGTGCCTGGTTGGGGACCCAAGTTCTGCATGACGGGGATACTAGTATTCACATCCAGAGCCCAAGCACGGTACTTAACTGAACAGCAGACTATAAGTATCGAGCCCTAATACTAAGAGTGAAAGCCCAAGTCTCAAGAGTTCTTGTGGAACTGATCTGAAGCCTTGAGGCATCCGGATAAATAACACCAAGAACCAAAGAAATATAAAACAAAACAAAAAATAACACCAAGAACCAATCAGACATGGAGTCACCGGTAGAGACCTACTGAAGCCTTGACGTTTCTTAAGAATTTGGTTTTTTTTTTCTTTTTTTTTGAGACAGAGTCTCACTCCGTCACCAGGCGCCAGGCTGGAGTGCAGAGGCACGACCTCAGCTCACTGCAACCTCCGCCGCCCGGGTTCAAGCAATTCTCCTGCCTCAGCCTCCCAAGTAACTGGGACTACAGGCGCGCGCCACCACGCCCAGCTAATTTATTTTTGTATTTTTAGTAGAGATGGGGTTTCACCATGTTGACCAGGATGGTCTCGATCTCTTGACCTCGTGATCCGCCCGCCTCGGCCTCCCAAAGTGCTGAGATTATAGGCGTGAGCCACCGCACCCGGCCGGTTTTTTTTTTTTTTTTATAAGAGATGGAGTTTCACCATGTTGGCCAGGCTGGTCTCGAACTCCTGACCTCAGGTGATCCACCCACCTAAGCCTCCCAAAGTGCTGGGATTACAGGCTTGAGCCACCACACCTGTCCGAGAATTTATCCAGATTTCAACTTCTCCTGAGGTGTTTATGTAAGTGCAGCAAGTGACGTTTTACGTTGTACTAACTCCCCTTTGTCCAGTTAACAGGAAATCAAGCACCAACCGATTGTCTAGGACTACTTGGGCTAGCAAACTGAGGGATCTTTGTTGAGCCCTAAGGCTTTTTGCAGTTTCTTCTCTACAATCAATTCAAAGGTAGCAGACAGGTTCCTGATCAGGTCTCTGTTGCCATAAACTCCATAACTAGGAACCAACATCCCTAGAAGGCTCTGCCACCAGATATCTTGATAGCTACCTGGAAGTCCTCTTTTTGGTCTACGGAGAAATAGGTGGAATTTTTCACTGTCAGGATAGGCTGAGAAGGGAGTTACAAAATTTCCCAGCAGGCAGGAGCCCTTCATACGCAGGTTATTGAGACACAGTTGGGCTCATCCTAACAGAGGAGGGCAGCAAACGAAAACTGCAGGAAACAAACACATTTTGCTTGTTCATGTCACAGATTTCTGCCTGGGGGGTGCACAGGTGATGCCTCCAAGGGTGTATTCATTGATGGGCTCCTCCACCAAGGAGCCATGAGCTTCGGCTCCAGCTTCAAGCCCTTCAGCTGCCCCCACCCCCAGCAGCCCTCTCAGAGGTGTGGAGCTGTCTCCTACGACGGTTCTGATCACACTGCATTCATATGCTAGGAGATGTACATGTAAGGAGCCAAGCAGGATTTGAATCTGAAAGAAGAGAGTCTCACCTATATGTTAATTTTTTATATTTTCCACTAGGGGTCCTCATGCCAGAATAAAAAAAATTTCCACAGATATTCTCTGTCACTAAACGGTATCTGTGGGAAGATGGTGGATAGGAGGCGGGACTAGTTTGCAGCTCCAGCTCAGAGGGACAGAGCAGTGTGTGAAGAATCACATTGTGAACTTTTACTCCAGAACTCTTGCAGGACTATACCAGGAAAGCTGACAGAACCTACAGACCCTCTGAAGGAAGCAGATTGCTCCTGCAGGACCCAGGAGACAGCCAAAATACTGTGTTGGCATCCATGGCTGAGAGACCTGAAGACGGTTTACATCACAGGACTCTGTGCAGACACCCTGGAGCCTGGTAGTCCTACTAGGTGGCTAGATCCAGGAGAGAAATAACAGTCACGACAATTCAGCTCTCAGGAAGCCACATCCCTCTAAAAAGGGGGAGAGTACTACATCAAGGAAACACCCTGTGGGACTAAAGAATCTGAACAGCAGCGTTGAGCCCACGTCTTTCCTCTGGCATAGCCTACCCAAATGAGAGAAGAAAAAAAGCCGGAAAAATAACTCTGGTAGCATGACAAAACAACGTTCTTTAACACCACCCTCCCCCCGAAAAAACCACACTAGCTCACCAAAAACGGATTCATACCAAGAAGAAATTCCTGATTTACCTGAAAAAGAATTCAGACCATAGATTATTAAGCTAATCAAGGAGGCACCAGAGAAAGGTAAAGTCCAATTCAAGGAAATCCAAAAGATGACACAAGGTATGAGAGGAGAAATCATCAGTGAGACGGATAGCATAAATGAAAAACAATAAAAACTTCAGGAAACAAGGAAGACACTTAGAGAAATGTAAGATGTACTGAAAAGTCTCAGCAATGAAACTGAACAAGCAGAACAAAGAACTTCAGATCTCAAGGACAAGGTTTTCAAATTAATCTAATCCAACAAAGGCAAAGAAAGAAGAATTCAAAAAAATAAATAAAGCCTCAAAGAAATTTGGGATTATAGTACACAACCAAACCTCAGAATAATTGGCATTCCTGAGGAAGAAAAGAAATCTAAAAGTTTGGAAAACATATTTGGGGAAATAAGAAAAACTTCTCTGGCCTTCCTAGAGACCTAGACATCCAAATACAAGAAGCTCAAAGAACACCTGGGAAATTCAACGCAAAAAGATCATCACCTAGGCACACTGCCATCAGGTTATCTAAAGTCATTCTACCCAACAACCAGAGAATATACATTCAATTCACCACTACATGGGATGTCCTCCAAGACAGACCATATGATAGGCCACAAAACAAGTCTCAATAAACTTAAGAAAACTGAAATTATGTCAAGTACTCCTTCAGATCACAATGAAATAAAATTGGAAATCAACTCCAAAAGGAACCTTCAAAACCATGTAAATGGATGGAAGTTAAATAATCTGCCCCTGAATGATTATTGGGTCAACAATAAAATCAATAAGGAAATTTATAAATTCTTTGAACTGAATGATAATAGTGATACGACCTATCAAAACCTCTGGGATACAGTAAAGGTGGTGTTAAAAGGAAAGTTTATAGCCTTAAATGCCTTCATCAAAAAGTTTGAAACAGCACAAACAGACAATCTAAGGTCACACCTCAAGGAAATAGAAAAACAAGAACAAATGGTATTCAAACCCAGCAGAGGAAAGGAAATAACCAGGATCAGAGCAGAACTAAATGAAACTGAAACAAAAAATTACAAAAGGTAAATCAAACAAAAAGCTGGTCCTTTGAAAAGATAAATAAAATTGATAGATCGTTAGCAAGGTTAACTAAGAAAAGAAGAGAAAGGATCCAAATAAGCTCAATTAGAAGTAGAACAGAAGATATTACAACTGACCCCACAGGAATACAAAAGATCACTCGAGGCTACTACGAACACCGTTATGTTCATAAACTAGAAAACCTAGAAAAGATGGGTAAATTCCTGGAAAGATTCAGCCTTCCTAGCTTAAATCAGGAAGAATTAGAAACCCTGAACAGACCAATAACAAGCAGCAAGATTGAAAGTGTAATAGAAAAAAACTTACCAACACAAAAAGGCCAGGACCAGACAGATTCACAGCAGAATTCTACCAGACATTCAAAGAATAATTGATATAAATCCTACTAACACTTGCCACAAGATAGAGAAGCAAACAATCTTCCCTAAATTATTCTATGAAGCCAGTATCACCCCAATACCGAAGCCAGGAAAGGACATAACAACAACCAAAAAACAAACAAACAAACAAAAAAACACTACAGACCAATATTCTTGACGAACATAGATGCAAAAATTCTTAACAAAATAATAGCTAACCAAATCCAACAGTGTATCAAAAAGATAATCCATCACGATCAGGTGGGTTTCATACCAGGGATGCAGGATGGTTCAACATTCACAAGTCAATAAATGTGATGCATCACATAAAGAGAATTAAAAATAAAAATCACATGATCATCTCAATAGATGCAGAAAAAGCATTTGGCAAAATCCAGCATTGCTTTATGATTAAAACGCTCAGCAAAATCAGCATACAAGGAAATGCCACAATGGAATAAAAGCCATCTATGACAGACCCACAGCCAACATAATACTAAATGGGAAAAAGTTGAAAGCATTCCCTCTGAGAACTGGAAGAAGACAATGATGCCCACTCTCATCACTTCTACTCAACATAGTACTGGAAGCCCTAGCCAGAGCAATCAGAGAAGAGAAAAAATAAAGGGCATCCAAATCAGTAAAGAGGAAATCAAATTGTCACTGCTTCTGATGATTTAATTGTATACCTAGAAAACCTTCAAGATTCCTTCAAAAAGCTTCTAAAACTAATAAATATATTCAGCAAAGTTTCAGGATACAAAATTGATGTATACAGATCAGCGATTCTGCTATACATCAACAGTGACCAAGCTGAGAATTGAATCAAGAACTCAACCCCTCTTACAATAGCTGCAAAAATAAAATACTTGGGAATATACCTAATCAAGGAGGTGAAATATCTCAACAAGGAAAATTACAAAACACTGCTGAAAAAAAATCATATATGACACAAACAGATGAAAATACATCCCATGCTCATGGATAGACAGAATCAATATTGGGGAAATGACCATACTGCCAAAACCAATCTACAAATTCAATGCAATTTCCATCTGTATTAGTCCATTTTCATGCTGTTGATAAAGACATACCTGAGGCTGGGCAATGTACCAGTGAAAGAGGTTTAATTGAAGGTATGGCAAGATGGCTGAATAGGAACAGCTCCAGTCTGCAGCTCCCAGCAAGACCAACACAGAAGGTGTGTGATTTCTGCATTTCCAACTGAGGTACCCAGCTTACCTTATTGGGACTGGTTAGACAGTGGGTGCAACCCACGGAGGGTGAGCAGAAGCAGAGTGGGGTGTCGACTCACCTGGGTAGTGCAAGGAGCCAGGGAACTCCCTCCTCTAGCCAAAGGAAGCCGTGAGGGACTGTGCTGTGAGGGATGGTGCTATTCAGGCCAGATACTATGCTTTTCCCATGGTCTTTACAACCTGCAGACCAGAAGATTCCCTCGGTTACCTACACCGCTAAGACACTCCTCAAGAAAAGCAATCTTAAGACACATAATTGTCAGATTCACCAAGGTTGAAATGACGGAAAAAATGTTAAGGGCAGCCATAGAGAAAGGTTGGGTTACCCACAAAGGGAAGCCCATAAGACAGCAGATCTCTCTGCAGAAACCCTACAAGCCAGAAGAGAGTGGGGGCCAATATTCAACATTCTTAAAAGAATTTTCAACCCATAATTCATATTCAGCCAAACTAAGCTTCATAATTGAAGGAGAAATAAAATCCTTTACAGACAAGCTAATGCTCAGGGATTTTGTCACCACCAAGTCTGCCTTACAAGAGCTCCTGAAGGAAGCACTAAGTATGGAAAGGAAAAACCGGGTATCAGCCATAGCAAAAATAAACCAAAATGTAAAAACCATTGACACTATGAAGAAACTGCATCAACTAATGGGCAGAATAACCAGCAAGCATCATATGACAAGATCAGATTCACACACAACAATATTAACCTTAAATGTAAATGGGCTGAATGTTCCAATTAAAAGATGCAGACTGGCAAATTGGATAAAGAATCAAGAACCATTGGTGTGCTGTATTCAGGAGACCTATCTCACGTGCAAAGACACACATAGGCTCAAAATAAAGGGATGGAGGAAGATTTACCATGCAAATGAAAAGAAAAAAAAAATCAGGGGTTGCAATCCTAGCCTCTGATAAAACAGACTTTAAACCAACAAAGATCAAAAAGGACAAAGAAAGAAGGGTGTTACATAATGGTAAAGGCATTAATGCAGCAAGAAGAGCTAACTATACTAAATAAATACGCACCCAGTACAGGAGCTCCCAGATTCATAAAGCAAGTTCTTAGAAAGCTACAAAGAGACTTAGACTCCCACCCAGTAATAGTAATAGTAGGAGATCTTTTTTTTTTTTTTTTTTTTTTTTTTTTGAGACGGAGTTTCGCTCTTGTTGCCCAGGCTGGAGTTGGAATGCAATGGCGCGATCTCGGCTCACCGCAACCTCCGCCTCCTGGGTTCAAGCAATTCTCCTGCCTCAGCCTCCTGAGTAGCTGGGACTACAGGCGCACGCCACCACGCCCAGCTAATTTTTTGTATTTTTAGTAGAGACGGGGTTTCACCATGTTGACCAGGATGGTCTCGATCTCTTGACCTCGTGATCCACCCGCCTCGGCCTCCCAAAGTGCTGGGATTACAGGCGTGAGCCACCGCGCCCGGCCATAGTAGGAGATCTTTAACAATCCCACTGTCAATATTAGACATAGCAACAAGACAGAAAATTAACCGGGATATTCAGGACCTGAACTCAGCTCTAGAGCAAGCGGACCTAATAGACATCTACAGAACTCTCCACTCCAAATCAATAGAATATACATTTTTCTCAGCACCACATCACACTTATTCTAAAATTGACTACATAATTGGAAGTAAAACATTCCTCAGCAAATGCAAGAGAACAAAAATTATAATAAGCAGTCTCTCAGACCACAGTTCAATTAAATTAGAACTCAGGATTAAGAAACTCACTCAAAACTGCACAACTACATGGAAACTGAACAACCTGATCCTGAATGACTACTGGATAAATAATGAAATTAAGGCAGAAATAAATAAGTTATTTAAAACCAACAAGAACAAAGACACAATGTACCAGAATCTCTGGGACACAGCTAAAGCAGTGATTAGAGAGAAATGTATAGCACCAAATGCCCACATGAGAAAGTGGGAAAGATCTAAAACTGACACCCTGACATCACAATTAAAAGAACCAGGGAAGCAGGAGCAAACAAATTCAAAAGCTAGCAGAAAATGAGAAATAGCTAAGATCAGAGCAGAACTGAAGGAGACAGAGACAGAAAAACCCTTCAAAAAAGTCAATGAATCCAGGAAGTGATCTTTTGAAAAGACTAACAAAAGAAACAGACCACTAGCCACAACAATAAAGAAGAAAAGAGAGAAGAATCAAATAGACACAATAAAAAATGGTAAAAGGGACATCACCACTGATCCCACAGAAAGACAAACTACCATCAGAGAATACTATAAACACCTCTATACAAATAAACTAGAAAATCTAGAAGATGATAAATTCCTGAAGACATACACTCTCCCAAGACTAAACCAGGAAGAAGTCAAATCCCTGAATAGACCAATAATGAGTTCTGAAATTGTAATTAATAGCCTCCCAACCAACAAAATCCCACCACCCTTGACAGCCAAATTCCACCAGAGGTACAAAGAGGAGCTGGTATCATTCCTTCTGAAATTATTCCAAACAATAGAAAATGAGGAACTCCTCCCTAACTCATTTAATGAGACCAGGATCATCCTGATACCAAAATCTGGCAAAGACACAACAAAAAAAGAAAATTTGAGGCCAATATCCCTGATGAACATAGATGCAAAAATCCTCAATAAAATACTGGCAAACTGAATCCAGCTGCACATCAAAAAGCTTATTCACCACGATTAAGTCAGATTCATCCCTGGGATGCAAGGCTGGTTCAACATATGCAAATCAATAAATGTAAGCCACCACATAAACAGAACCAAAGAGAAAAAACACACAATTATCTCAATAGATGCAGAAAAGGCCTTCAATAAAATTCAACACCCCTTCAGGCTACAAACACTCAATAAACTGGGTATGGATGGAATGTATCTCAAAATAATAAGAGCTATTTATGACAAATCCACAGCCAATATCATACTGAATGGGCAAAAGCTGTAAGAGTTCCCTTTAAAAACCAACACATGGCAAGGATGCCCTCTCTCAGCACTCCTCTTCAACATAGTATTGGAAGCTCTGGCCAGGGCAATCAGGCAAGAGAAAGAAATAAAGAGTATGTAAAAAGGAAGAGAGGAAGTCAAAATGTCTCTGTTTGCAGATGACATAATTGTATATTTAGAAAACCCCATCATCTCAGCCTAAAAACTCCTTAAGCTGATAAGCTAATTCATCAAAGTCTCAGGATACAAAATCAATGTACAAAAATCACAAACATCCCTCTATACCAATAATAGACAAACAGAGAGCCAAAGGATGAGTGAACTCCCATTCGCAATTGCATACCTAGGAATACAACCTAGAAATACAACCACGGATGTGAAAGACCTCTTCAAGGAGAAGTACAAACCACTGCTAATGGAAGTAACCGAGGACAGAAACAAATGGAAAAACATTCCATGCTCATGGATACGAAGAATCAACATCACAAAAATGGCAATACTCCCCAAAGTAATGTGTATTCAGACCACCAGGATAATTGTAACTTTGTGACAATGCATTCATTTTTCAAAGGTAGTTTCTGTTCCTGAATAAGGAGGGGTAGGTTAAACTATAAACTAAATTCCTCCCACAGTTAGGCTGGCCTACATACAGGAATAGGCAAAGGCAGTTAGCTTATGAATTTAAAGGCAAGATGGAGTCAGATATGTTAGATGTCTCTCACTTTTATAACATCACAAGCGTAGTTTTGCATTCAGTTCTCTCTCAGTGGTAGTGGTCATGACATGGGCTCTAGAGTTAGATACACAGAGTTTCTATTCCCAGATCTGCCACCACCCTTGACAAGTTACTTCACCTTTCTGAAGATCTGTATCCTTCTCTGAAATAACCAGATATGGTGGTTGAGAGGAGTAAATGAAATAACATCTGCAAACGCACTCTTATTCCTGAGATCCTCTTTAAAACTAGCACCGAGAGTGGTGCCTGACGCCGGTTCCCTTGCTTTATGTTTCTCTTTGTTTTCCTAAGGCTGAATGCTTCCAAGCACTCACCTGAATCCTGCCTCTTTGGTGAAACGTTTTCCAACCATTCCTGAACAAGCTGATCCTGCTCTTCCACAAATTATTTCTCCCATATATTAACATTTAATTATGTGCCAGTCCCCTAAGAGAGACCCCATAGAGAGGTTTAACGGATATTGGCTGTGTGATCACGGAGGGATAATTGAGTTAATTATTTTTTAGTGCTCACGGAGTGTTCGAGCTGCCCTCTCTTTTTTTCAGCTATTGCTAGTGG
>PVKV010026801.1:13000-27450 GCA_004027835.1 Alouatta palliata
TTTTTTTTTTTTTTTTTTTTTTTTTTTTTTGAGACGGAGTTTTGCTCTTGTTGCCCAGGCTGGAGTGCAATGGCGCGATCTCGGCTCACCGCAACCTCCGCCTCCTGGGTTCAAGCAATTCTCCTGCCTCAGCCTCCTGAGTAGCTGGGACTACAGGCACGTGCCACCACGCCCAGCTAATTTTTGTATTTTTAGTAGAGACGGGGTTATCACCACGTTGACCAGGACGGTCTCCATCTCTTGACCTCGTGATTCACCCGCCTCGGCCTCCCAAATTGCTGGGATTACAGGCGTGAGCCACCGCGCCCGGCTTGTATTTCCTTTTTCATGTTATCCAGTTGCTCCTTGTGATATTGTGAAATGCAGGTAAGACTGTGGCAGAATTTAATTGGAGGACACCCAGCCGGTGTCCACCACAGAACTGATTGCTCATTTGGCGGTGGGGAGGAACACCCACACCCACATCTGATCAAAGAATACTTCTGTGTTGATGATTGCTGTGGTGTGAAAGCAGAGAAAATGGGTTTTAGAGCTTTTCTAAATATCCCTCCAAGGGAGAGATTGTTGACATTTCTTTATGAAAACCTCCAGATAATAACGCTAAAGAAGCTGACTGCGATATCCTCTTCCTTAAAAAGCCGGGTGACATGAATTGTGTTCACTACTTCAGGAATCTGACACCAGGGTCTTTACTCTCTCACTTCAGAAGAGATGAAGAACAAGAGACCAGATGGGGAGGACAAAGCTGTTTAGGGGAGGCCATGTACCTCTGACCTGGATTCTATGATGCCCATTCAACCACACCCGTATCCTTTCGTGTGTTGTCATACATTTCCATCACGTGATTCATAATTCCCTCCCTATCAGTGGCAATTAGGAGCTCATGTAAAGCTTAGGACGGTAAAATTTTATGGTGTGTGCTTTCACTGCACCCAAGTTTTCTCTGAGGTTTAAGAAAACAATAGGACAAGAGCGCTGCTCACCTTACTCGGAGTCCTGCCTTCTCTTTTTATTAATCAGCAGTCTACTCACCCATCATTTTTGACCTTCCCGTTCTCCTACCACGGGTTCGGACATAATTACTAAAGTCCAGATATAATTACTCACGGCTGGAACGTGATGTTCTTTTTAAAGAGAGAGATCTGAGGAATGGTTGCCTAGCTGATTTCCGGGATTCTAATTTTCACTAAGTTGTTGGTTTTCAACCCTGGGTACTGGTTAGAGTCACCTGTAGGAATTTAAAACATGCCAATGTCTGTGCTTTCCTCAAAGGGAATCTCATTCGATTGCTCCAGGGTGTGGCTTGGGATTTGGTCATTTAAAAATGTTCCCAAGGAAAATAGTCAATTTACAATGGAGGAACTTTAGCCCGGTGCTCAAAGCTAACAACCCTAGTAATGGAAGATGTGGACATTCTGGGCATCATAATATGATGGATGGAGAAGGTGCCACATGACCTCTGTGGCATTTTGCCCAAAGTGGATAACCTGAATTTAATCATGAGAAAATATTAGGTAAGCCCACACTGAGGGTCATTCTACAAAATAACTCACCAATGCTCTTCAAAAATGTGAAGGTCATGATGGCAAAAGTAATTCTGAGGAACTGTCGCGGATTAAAGGAGACTGAGAGGACAGAGCAATGAGACGCAGTGCGTGATCTTGGATTGGATCCTGGTCCAGAAAGAGGACATTAGTGGGAAGACAGAGAGGATGTGAATGGGGTCTGCAGACTCATCCATTGTGAGATGTCAGTGGTCATTTATTGACGTTGATGATTTTACTCTGGTTATCTATAATGCTGACATTTGGGAATGTCAAATGAAAAGAACACGGTGACTCGATTTTTGAAACATTTTTAGAAGTGTAAAATTACTTCAAAATGAAAGTTACAAAAAAGAAAAGGGAAAAAAGCTTCCAGATAATTCTAAGTTCCTAGAGTTGAAGACCACTTCCTTAAGTTATCTTACCTAATTCTGCCAAAGTAATCTCCCTAGAAATGCTGTTTGTGATGTTACTGATCTTCTCAAAGATTTCCAGTCATTCCTGTCATCTGTAGGATGACGTTCCAATTTTGTAAGCTGTCATTCAAAGCCCCCGTAACACGAACCCAATATACTCCCTGATCCACATGGAAGGACCTGATCCACATTTGACCTTCCCACGTCCAAATACTTTCCAGTTCTTTGACTCCTTCATATAACCTGCATACCTGCCCGTTCACCTCCTAAGTTGTTCTTCATCCTAAGACCTATTTCCTTCCCAGGCTCTTCATTGAAGTCTATATGGTTATTTCTGTTAGAAGCAGTCATCCTTTGTTTCTTTGAATTCTGGAAGGTAAACCGGTATGGAATGAAACATCAGCTTTAGATTCAGAAATATGTGGGTCTGAATCCTGGTTCCATCTTTCACCAATTCTGAGATAAAAGACAAGTTAATTGATGTCTAGGGATAGAGGGATAATAGTGCCTACTTAAAGGTTCATTGTGAGCATTCGATGAGGTGCAAACATAAAGGTCTTCAGCACATAACAGATTCTTTTCCTCTTCATTTTTATTGCTCAGCGGTCCCCAAAGATATTACGGGTGATGCAAAGGCTTTTATGAAAATTTTCTGCAGAGTCTTTTAAAAATTCTTGTGGTGGCCGAGCGCAGTGGCTCACGCCTGTAATCCTAGCACTTTGGGAGGCAGAAGTGGGTGGATCGCCTGAGGTCAGGAGTACAAGACCAGCTTGGCCATCATGGTGAAACCCCATCTTTATAAAAAAAAAAAAAAAAATTCTTGTGGCTGGTCATCACTAAGATGAGAGACACTCTTGAACTGAACTGAATGTTTGGGACTTTAAAAAATTCAACCGAGATTTGTTTTTCCTGGAACACAACTCAGTAAACAAGTGGACAGAAAAATATAACCCAATGGAGAAAGTAGGGTGGGACAATGGTTTCATATAGCACCCCTGCCTTCTTAGGACAAAGCTGTGATGCCTTCTGAATCCACCTGTTTGCTCTCTGTTGTGACTCCTGCACAGCATCTCACTAATCCATTCCCTGCCCAGGTGATGTGTGCATAGATGAGTCAGATTTCCATGAGTCAGACACTCTTCTCCCTTTTCCTCTCCCTCACTCCCACTACTGTGTGCTCTTGTCTGGCCCCAGCTCCCAGGCCATTAGTATTGGTCTAAGAAAGCAAGGCCAGCAGGGGCAGTTGAAAGGAAAGTCAGAGGCCACCAAGCATGCAAGGAAGGAGAGGCTGTCATTGTCATTGCTCAAAGCCACTCACTCTGGCTGTGTTTTATGACTGTTTCTGGGAATCTTCTCCCATTTGTGACCACCCCAGGGACTCGCCCTCCTCATATTTCCTTCTCATTGAATTTTCTGACCTCAGTGCACCATTTTTATAGCCAGAGACTGGCTGTGTAAACAGCTGACAAAGTTCCTTTTTGTGAGGACTGAGAACCTGGCCCACCCTGTGTTATTCCAGAAGACTGGAGGTTCACAGAAGCCAGCTTTTATGCAGGGCTGTGCAGCTGTGAGCGTGATGTTGGGTAGCAGGTGCACAAGTGAAGATGGAGACAGAAGACAAAATGCTGGCTGTTCATCACATCCTGAAAGTAGAGGGGACAAAACTTATTCTGGAAGGTGGATGTCATTCAGGAAAACTTGGAAGCCCCAGGGTGTCCTCTGCACATTCACTTGTGGAAAATGACGTTAAATTATGGAGTTGGATGACACTCACTACATGACTTCACTTCTCTGCCTTTGTTTTTTAAATCTGTAAAAACAGGGATGGTGACGCTCAGGATTTTTTGTGGGGACTGTGGCTGCATCGGGAGTACTACGTCAGTGTGAGCTATTATAATTACGGGAATAGGCAAAGGTGCCACCCGGAGCATCCAGAGTGGGGAGGTATTTTCCAGTGAGGTCCTTGCAGGCAGCTGGAGATGAAGATGTTGAAGGGGCTTAAATTCCATGGTGGAAGGATTGGGGAGCAGTCCTGAGAAGGAAGTCAGAAGCCAACAGGCATGGAAACAGGCAGGTGGGGCTGTCATTGCTCAAAGGACACACACTCTGGGTGTGTTTTATTGACTGTTACTGGATTTGGAACCTTCTCCCCTCTGTGACCATTCCAGGGACTCGCCCTCTTCATTTGTTTCTGGATTTGGAATCTTGAGCAATCTTCATGATGTACAACATTCTGTGAAAATATCTTTACCTAACAGCAGGAATAGCCAGAGTGGGTGGGGCTTCTGTCACAATTATTGTCTCCTAGGAGTCCAGGAATGTGCCTTAGGGTCAAATGCTTTTGCTGAAAGCCAAGCCTGGAAATGGGCTTCATGGATGCCTTGAGAATAGCATTTATGTTGCCAGTGGAAAGCATTCATCTTTTTAAAGGAAAGTATTCATCTTAATAAAGAAATCCCATCTTATGGTCTGGATCAGTAGTTTTAGCCTCTGTACTATTCTTATTTATAAATTGTAAAGAGAAAGACCGAAAAAGAGTGACATAAGGAAGTGCATGTATGAATTAATAGGGCAGAATTGGGACCAGTATGTATATAGTAAGGGGAAACACGTATACATGTTATGTGAACATAAAAAGGACTTCTTGTTTTAAACAGACTTCTCCGTGAAAATAATATCCACTGGGAGGCCAAGGCGGGCGGACTGCGAGGTCAAGAGATGGAGACCATCCTGGACAACATGGTGGAACCCTGTCTCTACTAAAAATCCAAAAAATAGCCAACAGCGGTGGCTCATGCCTGTAGTCCCAGCTGCTCTAGAGGCTGAGACAGAGGAAATCGCTTGAACCCGGGAGGCAGAGGTTGCAGTGAGCCAAGATCCCGCCACTGCATTCCAGCCTGGCAACAGAGCAAGACTCCATCAAAACAACAACAAAAACAAACAAACAAAAAAAACCCAAAAACCTGCCTTGAGGGGATAGAAAACCACATGACAAGAACATTCCAGCAGAGTCATGAGACAATGGGTCGTGTGGTTTCTTTGCTAAATAGTAGGTTAAACTGAGTAAGTCACTGAAGAGAAAGCAGATGAAGGAAAAGATGGGTGAGGGTGAGAGAATGTGGGATGGCAAAAGGAAGACTGAAAGGAAGGTTTACTGAGGCCTCATCAGGTACCAGGCTCTGTGTCTAATGCCTTCCACATATTAATGTACCCATTCAGTGTCATTTTCTGATGCAGTAAATGTGACCCTTGTGCTGCAGATGAGAAGAGGCTGAAGGGGATGAAGTGAGTGGTCAAGGTCATCCAGCCAGTTCATAGCAGAGCTCGTGTGTTTCACCTTGAAGTTTGTGCTCTTCTCTGTGATTCAGACAGAAAAGTCAGACACAGAAGGAAGGCAAAGCAATTTTTTGTTGTGGGTGAAGCTGACAAAAGGTACCGGTATTAGGCAGAATAATGGCGTCCTGAAAATATCCACATCCTGATCCCTGGATCCTGTCCATGTTACCTTATTTGGCAAAAAAAAAAAAAAAAAAAAAAAAAAAAAAAAAAAAGACTTTACAAATGAGATGAAGTTAAGGATCTTGAGACGGGAGGTTATTCTGGATAATCTGGGTGGGCTCAGTGTAATCAGAAGGGTCCTTGTAAGTGAAAGAAGGAGGCAGGAGGGTCAGGGTGAGAATGACGCAGGCTGAGAGACTCCACTGGCCATTGCCGGCTGTGAACATGTATCAAAAGACAAAATTACAACAAACTCAGTTATAGATCCAATTCGCTTTTATTTGTGATTCATAAATCATGGCAGCTTCCATTCTACAAAATATAGTGATAGCTCCCACCGGGCAATACAATAATAGAACAGTGTGTTAATGGGAATCCAGGAACAGAAGAATAGAGATAAATTGATTGGCTGATTTCAGAGTACTTCATATTACTTTTTCCTAAGAGTTAAAGCAGAAAGGACTTTCTTACTATGCTGACTCAGACAGCCTGGACTCTCCTGTTTTTAGGAAAAATTTGTCTGTTCTGGGATCTACCTGCTTCCTCAATGTTTCAGTGTGAGTATGTGGCATTTAGCATGAAACTAAACACCTGCAAATGGAGCCCCATTCTGGAGTCACTAGACTCTCACCTAGATGAGACTTTCACAAAATATAAGGCATTAACACTGCTGTCAGTTACCATCATTTTGGACTTCCCTCATTCATAGGTTATGACACATAACCTATGTCACATATTTCTTTGAGTTTTTGTCATTTCAGCCAGAGAGAGTATCTGACATTTGATGAATGGCTGCAAGCAAACATTTAAAGCTTTTAGAGAATACAGCACACCAGGGTGACTAATACTATGACAATCAGGAGGGATAACACCAAGGGTTTGGAGTGTGATCCGTAGGCAGGGTCCCCGCGAACCAAACCAAAAAGAATGAGCCACACGAGGAGCCTATCCATTTTAACCCAAGGAGCATGTTTGTTAATTTTTGCAACTGAGTCTCTATAAAATCCGCTGTATTTATCCATGTGCAACGAGAAGTGTGAGCAACTGCACAAACGCCTCCCTGTTCAGCCAGCAGGGAGCAATTCTAGTATCTAGCATCCCACAGCTGGGTTAAATTAAAACAGGGAATGAGAACAGGTGAGTCTAAGGTCTAACTCTAAAAGGGATCTCCGTACATTTGAACAAACAGCTGGATTAGGGATGTTGTGAAAGCTAGCCACTGGATGGAATAAAGGATCACTTAGGTCATGTAAAGATTTGGTTTGACATGATGACATGACATATCCAACACTCTCTCAAATTACAGGCACAAGCCACTGACTGTGAAATCCTAGTTATAGCATCATCCTGCCAAATTAAAGAGGCAGGCATGAGCAGGGAAAAATAGAATGGCGTAAGAACCTCATCATGGTGGAGAGTCTGGTTCTGACATCCTGGGAAAAGCTGTCCGCAGCATGAAGTCTTCGACTTCTCATCCCGGTTAGTAGTTTGAGTCTCTCGTTACAGTGTTGAACATTTTGGTGAGCTCTGAGTGACCCACATCTTAGGCACGAGGGTTTTCCCTTGACATTTACATTGAGTTGTCCACCTCCAGCTTATAGGTCTTCAGGAAGAGAGCAGGTCTTGTACTTAGTGATTCCACAGGAATAAATAGGATTGAAGGAACGAGAAGAATTCAGGGTCCAGTCCAGTCTACAGGTGAACAATAAAAACTTAAAAACTGCATACAAGGCTAAAATTTTATAACTGTTGTATTATGCTTTTTCTTCTGAACATAATTTTTCTCTGTCTCTCCGTTTCTACCAAAGTTAATCAGAGTAAGACTAATTTGTTTACAAAATAGGTAGAGTCTCATCAAACTTGGCCTGATTATTTATATAAGAAGTACAGCAAGAATAGCAATTGACCACATAGGATCTTTTCAAGTGCACTTTGCTGGAAGCTTTGATAATGAATCTCAGATTAAATTTTTTTTTTTTTTTTTTTTTTTTTTTGAGACAGAGTCTTACTCTGTCACCAGGTGCTAGGCTGGAGTGCAGTGGCGCGACCTCGGTTCACTGCAACCTCCGCCGCCCGGGTTCAAGCAATTCTCCTGCCTCAGCCTCCTGAGTAGCTGGGACTACAGGCGCACGCCAAAACACCCAGCTAATTTTTTTTTGTATTTTTAGTAGAGACGGGGTTTCACCATGTTGACCAGGATGGTCTCGATCTCTTGACCTCGTGATCCGCCCACCTCGGCCTCCCAAAGTGCTGGGATTACAAGCGTGAGCCACTGCGCCCGGCCTAAATTTTTAAAAGCTTCTCAGCATTAGGAAGCCAAATCAAGGCGGACTTCAGACTCTGCCTGCAGCACCTATGGGTTTATTCTATGTATATTTCCAAATATGACATCCCAGCCAAAGCCTTGGTAATATAACCAATATTTTTTAATGTATCCTGTTAGAGCAGATTCTTAATGAACTTATGCAAATAACTATTGCCATAACAATGTAAATAACCATGAATAGTTACCCAATTCTGGATGAAAAATGTAGGGAGAAAAATTAATGTTTCAATTTCTGTTCACAAGTAATACTTTACCAAATTTCTGTAAGCTATGGATAGCTTATAAGAAAAGTGTTTCTTTAATCTGGAAAACAAAATATTTAAAGAATCAGCAAAACTAAAAGTTCATCGAAACATTATCCTTGACCAGGCGTGGTGGCTCACACCTGTAATCCCAGCACTTTGGGAGGCCGAGGCGGGTGGATCACCTGAGGTCAGGAGTTCGAGACCAGCCTGGCCAACATGGCGAAACTCTGTCTCTACTAAAAATACAAAAATTAGCTGGGCGTGGTGGCACACGCCTCTAGTCCCAGCTAATCAAAAGGCTGAGGCAGGAGAATCGCTTGGGTGGAGGTTGCAGTGAGCAGAGATCACGCCAATGCTCTCCAGCCTGGGAGACGAGAGGGAGACTTTGTCTCTAAAAATTGAAAAAAAAAAAATTATCCTCATTAGTTCATTTAGTCCCATGAAATTACTTTTTTGTTCTGCTTGACCTTGGTTGGCAGTTCCACGAAGCTGTCTCTTCATTACAATTTTGGAAATTCTTAGACAGCCCAATGGTATGACTCTAAAGTTACCAGAAACCTTATCCATAAATCTCCTTGAAAAAGAAGCAGTTTGGGACTGTTACTATTTCCAAATGCTTTTAGAGAAGAATCAAAACAACTATTTGTGAATGACAGAGACTTAAAATGGCTATGGTTGAAAATCCGATGAGACTTCAGATTTGATAGATTTGATGACAGTGACACCACTCACAAGGAAATGTGGTTACTTCTGTGGCATGTAACACTGTGAGTGATAAAATATTAGATTTCTAGAAATCTCATAAAATTTTTGAAACATTCATGTCAGTAACATACCTGCAAATACTTATCATTTGACAGTGTTTTCCATATAATTTAACATATCAAATAAGGTGAATTTTCATTTAGCTTCTGTTTCTCAGCTGGATTACTGAGTTTAGGGCACAGCCCACAAACAAACGTGGCCAACAATGTATAAGCTTATGTATGTTGAAAAAGTTCCCCGGGTAATTTTGATACGTACCCGTAGTTGAAAACCATTGATTTAAGCCCAAGTCCTACTTATCAGAGCAGGGGTTCTGCATCCTGGATGCACACGGTAGCATGTGGGAGGCTTAAATAACAATGCCTTGCTCCCACTCTAGACCATTAAATCAAAATGTATGAGTAGAGCCTAGGAATCAGTCGTTCTTTTTAAAAATTTCCCAGTGATTCCAATGTGTAGCCATATTTCCCATTAGATTTCTCGTTTTTTCTCATGGAATTTATCTTTTTCTATTTTGATATTACAATTATTTTTCATGTCTTATTTTTCGGAGACAGGGTCTTGCCATGTTGCCGAGGTTGGAGTGCAAAGGCACAATCATAGCTGCAGCCTTGAACTCCTGGGCTCAAAGGATCCTCCCACCTCAGCTTCCCAAAGCACTGAGATGACAGTTGTGAGCCTATGCACCTGGCCCTTTGTCTTATCTTCTGTCTTAGGCTTTACGTTCCCTGGAGTAGGGACCTTGCCTTCTTCATTTCTGTATCTTTCATGAACACATGAATTGGCCATCAGAAAAAGATTCTCAGCCACGCTTAGGTTGTGTCCTGAGTCTCAGGTTCACATGTTAATGCCACAGTCTTTGTTCTCCACAAGGGCAGAGGTTGCTTGTGATGGAGGGTGTGGGTAACTCCACAGTGCAGATGGTGGAGGAAGGTTACCTTGTTTTTAGGCATAACATTGGAACTAAGAACTCTATGTGTTCATGGGGTGGAGGGGCAGGGATGTATAGGAAGACAGATCTAATTAGGATGGAGAAATTACACTCAGGAGTAGTGGTAAAGGAAGTAAAAAGGATTTGTGAAGAGAAGAAATGTGAACTTATCTAATAGGCTACAGTAGCCCCTGCCGGTTCTTGACTAGGTGAGTGAACTTGATTTTAGGAAGGTAATGAGGAAGCCACATGCAAGGAAAATTTCTAAGACTGGAGACAAGGAGTCAAGCAGGACTTTGAGTGGTTGTTGAGGTTTATGGGAATGGAGAGAACAATACAAGTGAGAGATGTTTTAAAAAGGACCAAGAGGCTTTCACAATGTATTGAACTGGGGAAACAAATGAGCAGAGGCTGAGAGTAGTCATGTCTAAGAGACAGTGGGGTACAGGAAGTATGAAGACTAGGGAAGAAGAGACCAGCAGGAATTAGTGATGAGAAGAAGGAGTTTAGTGGAAGGAGGGGGAGATCTAGTCCCAGATACAGATGAAGAAGTCCTTTCCCTCTCCCGAGCATGGTGGTAAGCCCTGCAGGAAACAGAACAAGAGGAAAGGCCATCGTACCTACCTGTCTTCCTGAAATGCAGAAACTACACCAGGGCTGCTATGTCAGAGCCAACCCAGCCAGCACTCCCATCAGGATGGTGACAGTGGTCCCAGCTGAGAGGACAGGAGAACTATCTGATACTGAAAAAAGAAAGAGAAGGAGTGAAGGTGATGTTATTTTACAGTGGGGTGCCCCAGGTACCAGCTCTCAGCGTGAAGTAGTCCTTACTTGTTCCTTCAAGGAATGCATTAGTTTTGCAGGAAGGTTCACATTTTTTTTTCTCATTGTGTTTCTAGTTGGTGATCAGTCTTCTGTCAATTCCATCCTGGCCTTTCTGCACTCAGGTATTTCTGAAGGCTTTGAAATTTTAGAAGGACTGATTGCTATTTTTGCGTCTCATTAGAACGTTCTATCTTTTCATGGTTGCATCTTTTTCTCAGTGCCTCAGTGGAGGGAGGCATAAATACGAGTCTGTGGGGTCTCTATGACAGGGACGTGATTGACACAAGGCCCAGGCTGGAGCCTTCTGTGTTAGTATACTAAGTCCTATGTACACAGAACTTGCTTCTCATGGGCTCCCAGCAGGGGAATCAAATCTCAGTTCTAGGAGACTCTGCTTCTGTCTTATGGGTGAGGACTCCCCATCAGCCTTGTGGAAACTCTGAGAAACGCATCACGATCTAAACTCTCTCCTCTTTCTCCTTCTCAGGAATCAGATCTGCCTCGTGGTCTGAGGGCTCTCTCAGACTCCTCCCACTCCAGCTCTGCTTTTCCTCATGGTTGTTTTCCCCAAGAAGTTATCTTGCACCTCTAACCCCGTCTTGGCTGCATCTCAGTGGATAAAAACTAACACACCCGGTTTGATTCTTTGCACTTAACTTTTTTTCTCTCTCCCATTTTTAGCCAGTAGTCACGTCCTGGTGAGTTTTCATTTGGGACTTAGCTGTCACCAGTCAGCTCGGGCTGACGGTTAATGCTGTGTTAGCTACTGTACATGCTTTTCTGGTATCTCATTTGATCCATACAATAACGCTGTTGGGCAGACATGATTTCCATTTTACACATGAAATGACAGAGGCTTAGAGTGGTGAAAAAACTTACCCAAAGTCATATGATTAGTGAGAAGTAGATCTAGGATATAACTCTAGGACTGCCTGACTTCAAGCTAATGATAACAGCAGTAATAATAGCAGCTAACATTTGTGCAGTTTTCCTCTGTGTGTGGCATTTTGTTGAAGACTTAATCAAATGTTACATTAAATCTAAAACAATACTATGAAACAGGCACTCTCATTGCAATTTCATTCCCTCCATTTCCTGGTGATGAGAATTATTAAGATTTTCAGTTGAAGAATTGAAGGCTCAGAAGAGTTAAGAATCTTGTGTGAGAAATTTAAAATGGTAAATACATTAAAAATAAAGGGAGACCTCAAATCGACAACCTAGCTTTACCACCTCAGGATATAAAAAAGAACAACCTCAAACCACAGATAGTGCTTGAAGGAAATAATAGGATTAGAGTTTACATAAATAAAATGGAAAATAGAAAAACAAGAGAAGGAATCGATGAAACCAAAAGTTGGTTCTTCAGAAAAGATCAACAAAATCGACAGTCATTTACTAGATTGACTAAGAAAAAAGAGAAGGTTCAAATTACCAAAATCAGAAATGAAAACGGAGGTATGGTGGCTCACACCTTTAATCCCAGCACCTTGGGAGACTCAAGTAGGAGGATTGCTTGAGGTCAGGAGGTTGAGACCAGCCTAAGCAACATAGGGAGACACAATCTCTACATTTCTTTAAAAAACGATCCAGGCATGATGGCACATGTCTGCATTCCCAGCTTCTCAAGAGGCTGAGGTAGGAGGATCACTTAAGCCTGGGAGGTTGAGGCTGCAGTAAGCTATATGATGGCACCACTGCACTCTAGCTTGGACTGGGCTACAGAGTGAGACCCTATCTATTAAAAAAAAAAAAGGAAAATGGAGACATTGCTACCAATTCTACAAATTCTACAGAAATATTAAAGATTACAAGAGTGCTATGAATAATTGTATGCCAAGAAACTGTTGAATACCCTAGATGAAATGGACAAATTCTTGGAAACTTTTAACAGATCGATAATTAGATAGAACCAATAAAAGCATTTGACAAAATTCAACATTCTTTCATTAAAAAAACACTCTATGAATGGAAGGAAACCACCTTAATATAATAAAGGCAACATGTGAAAAGCCCAAAACTAACATGATACTCAACGGAGCAAGACTGAAAGCTTTCCCTGTAAGACCAGGACAAGGATGCCTGCTTTTGCCACTTTTATTCAACACAGTATTAGAAGCCCTAGCCAGAGAAACTGGAAAGAAAAAAGAAGACATCCAAATTGGAAAGAAGAAGTAAAATGATCTCTGTTCTCAGACATTGTGAACTTACATGTAGAAAACCCTAAAGATTAAAAAAACCTACTAGAATCAATAAATAAGTTCAGGAACGTTGTAGGCTACAAAATCAACATGCAAACATCAGTTGTGCTTCTACACATTACCAACGAACAATCTAAAAGAACCTAAGAAAAAATTCCCAATTCACATTAACATGAAATAGTATAAAATATTTAGAAATAAGTTTAAAAAGAGGTGAAAAGATTATACCTTGAAAACTGTAAAACATGGCTGGAAGAAATTAAAGACGACATGAATAAATGCAAAGACATTTTGTTTTCATGGACGGGAAGACTCAGTGTTGTTCGGAGGACAGCACTACCCAAAGTGAGCCGCAGGTTCAGTGCAATTCCTACCAGAGTCCCAGTGACAGTTTTGGCAGAAATAGAAAATTTATCCTAAAATTCACAGGGCATGTCAGGATTCTAAATAGCCAAACAACCTGGAAAATAAAGAATGAAGCTGGAGGACTCACACTTCCTGATTTCAGCATTTACTATAAAGCCACAGTAATCGATATGCAGTGTGGTACTGGCCTAAAGGAAGATACTGAAGCCCATGACATAGACTAGAGAGCCCAGAAAGAAATGCTTGAATATATGGCCAAATGCTTTTTGGTAAGAGTGCTAAGACCATTTAATGGGGAAATGACAGTCTTTTCAACAAATGATACGGGGAAAGCCGGATGTCCATGCATAAGAACAAGTTGAATCTTTACCTGACACTGTATATGAAAATTAACCTAAAATGGATCAAAGACTTAAACATAAGAGTGAAAAGTATAAAACTCTGAGAAGAAAACATAGGGAAAAAACTTTTATGACATTGAATTTCATAGTGATTTCTTGGTTATAACAAGAAAAGCATGGGCAACAAAAGAAAGAATGGATAAGCTGGACTTCATGAAAATTAAAAACTTCTATATATCAAAGAGCATTATGGAGAAAGTGAAAACGCAACCTATGAAATGGGAAAAATATTTGCAAATCGTATATATGATAGGGGATTAATTTCCAGAATATATGAAGAACTGCTATAAATCAACAACCACAAGAATCCAAAAACCCAATTAAAAAAATGGACAAAGGACTAAAATAGAGATTTCTCCACGAAAGATACACAAATGGCCAACAAGCATATGCAAAGCTGCTCAATGCCACAAAGACTTGGGGACATGCAAGTCAAAACCACAGTGACATTCCACCCCACACACGTTAGGATGGCTTTGATAAAAAAGAACACAGAGTAATACGTGTTTTCAAGGAGGTGGAAAAACTGGAACTCTAGTGCATTGCTGATAGAAATGTGAAATATTAGCTACTGTGGAAAACAGTATGGTGGTTCCTCAAAAAATTAAAGAATTAACATTGGATCTACGAATTCCATTTTCTGGACATACACCCAAAAGAATTGAAGGCAGCAATTTGAACAGATATTTGTGCACTGATGTACACAGCAGCGTTACTCACAATAGCCAAAAGGTGGAAACAACTGAAAAGTCCACTGAAAGATGAGTGGATAGGAAAATGAGGTAATATCTATACAACGGAATGTTATTCCATCTTAACAAGGGATAAAATTGTGATACATGGTGCAAAATGGATGAATCTTGAAGCCATTCTGCTAAGGGAAATAAGCCAGACACAAAAGGACAACTGTGACATAATTCCATTTATGTAAG
>PVKV010026802.1:0-27379 GCA_004027835.1 Alouatta palliata
TGTACCTATGTAACAATCTTGCATGTTCTTCACATGTACCCCCAAACCTAAAATGCAATAAAAAGTATAAAAAAAAAAAAAAAAGTTCTGTAGCCAATTTTTCTGATCTCTGGGACGTCAGTGGTTATTTGTAATTCTTTTCTGTCAAGATTCTGAATCCTAATGAAGAGGCATTTGGAATCTGTATGGTACCAATATTCTGGCTCATAGCCATTGCCCGAAACTTCTTGGTTATTAATATAGATAATGAATATATTCCTTGTAAAACTGTTACACAGGAATCCAAAAATTTAGAAATTTGTACAAGTATAGTTTTAAGGAAGAGATAAAATTAATATATATCATTCAAATGATTTTAGTACCTATTATATCTTTGACAAAAGTACTATTTATTCAATGATTTGACACTCTATCCCTATTAAACTCTATAACGAATCTATAAATGATTTAATATAGTTAACAACTATGATTTTAATGACTTTAATTAAAATAACAAATTGCTTTTGATCCTTCAGTGGCTATCGCATTTCTTGGCTATATGAAGAATCACATTCATTCCCATGTTTTAAAATAGCTTTAAAGAACATTAAAACAGGATGAAGAATATTTAGAATGGTTTTGTCATTTATGTCTTTCTTTTCTAAAAATGATTTGGCATCTTTTTACTCATAAAAGATGGAAATATATAATGAGAAAAGAACAATGACAATATGGAGAAATAGAGAAAAAAAACAAACTTTACCAATGCAATGCTTGATTGCGTGGAAACAATATATAATTGTTATTCAAATAATAAGATTTTTCTATTAATTTATTTTCCATTGTTCTCTCTCTTCTGTAGTCAATCCCTTTCCAGTTCTGTATTGCATTCATCAGGGTTTGGTATCAACACCAGTGAATACTCCCATCTCAACCACGGTAAACTAGGTTAAGTTGTAGCCAGGGTAACACACAACTGGTACATATCAGTGGCTTATCAACAAAGGTTTCTCCTTTATGCTGTGTGTCCAAGATGGGCTTACTGAGGCTTCACTCTGTGTCTTTTGAAGGACATGGGCAGACGTTGTGGAAGAGGGACACAGTCCCTGAGAACCTTGGACTGCTCCTCTGATTTAAAAATGATACACATGCCATTTCCATACATATTTCATTGGTCATAACAGGTCACGTGGTCATGCCTGAGTTCAACACACTGTGAATGTATAGTTTTTTCCAAAGGGAGGGTGAGTAAAGATGCATTGGATATAAAGGTGACTAAAAATACAATATATCTCATTTTCTTCTTCTGCATGAAGAAGATTTAGTACTTTGAGGTTGTGTAAACTGTTCAAGGTCACACAACAGATAAATTATCAGACAAAAATTCACATTTAAACAGTTTAATATCCAAAGCATGATATTACAGTTTTACTGTGTATCTCTTTCCTGAATATGGTTTGAGATTCTCCTGGCACTGAGTAGTATGAAAAATTAGATTTCTTGAAAACATTTATAGAGAATCCATGTTTATCATAACTGTCCTACATTAATAATGGAATTCAAAATTTCCTGTTTTTTTTTCTTTTGTCCTTCCTTTGGTCATATCACAGTCATAATCTTGATTTTTACACTAGATTTTTATCTGCTTCTTCATGCATACAAAATCTGTGTAGTTACTTGAAGGTACTGCTGATGAGGAAAAGAATGCCAATATTTAATCAAACATAGGACACCACAGGTCATGGGAAAACTACATAATATATATCATGTTTTCTAACTTTTAAAGTAGATGACAGTTTGGTTTCAATCATTGTAGTTTTAGTTTCTAATATTATTTTACATTGTTACACTTTCTAACTAAAGAGTTCAAGTGAATTGTAGTATAACTCATTTCTCTTTCATTTCTATGGACTATTGCAATATCATTCAATTACACAATCTCATGAAATGCTTGGGGACAAATCTTTTATGGATATTTGACACTCAGAATTACATTTAAGACATTTATATATATCTCTAAAGAAACTATAGTATTTAAATCTTATCTGGATTATTCCTTTTCATGAAATAAATATTTGGATTTTGATGATTCTTGCCTCTTTAGCTGTGCAACTATTTTTTAAATAGTGTTTTAAGTAGCTTAATTTAAATATGTTTTAAATAGCTGATATTTATATTTATAAATATATTTTTAAATAATACAGAAAAAATAGATTATAATCTTAGGCTACCTTGCTATTTTGCTTGTAGAATGTTCTAAGTTCATAACAATTCCTGTGTAACATCATAAAACACATTCCTGTCAGTGCCTGGGGATAAACTGTTAACCATTTCAATTCTAATTTTTTTTTAACTGCATGTGGTATTGAGGCTGGGGGAAGATAAATGAAGAAAAAGATTTTGAAGATGAAAAATAGGGGGTAAGTGAAGACTTTATTAAGAATACTATTCGAAGGATGTTAAAGTAAGTAAAATACTATAAATATTCATAGCATTTGGTATTGTTCAAACTAAATATCTTATTAGAATATAAGCATTTTTAGTATTAATTGTTTCCTATTTGAATATAACAATTCCTAGGCTAGGATATATTTGTTACTACCAAAAATGATAGTTGGTACCAAGGATGTATCATACATTATATATTGAATAAACAAATAAATATTGCATAAGAAAAATAACAATTAATTTTATAACTGGAAATTAAATTTAACTTATTGTGGAGTTCTTTATTTGCAATTAAGTATAAATATTCATAATTTATAGGTTATTTTATTAAGGATAAAATGACATACTAATTAAAGTTAAAAATCACAGTGACAAAGTGATTATATTTAAAATTAATTTTAGGAGGAACACTTGAGAAATCTGAAAGTTACTTTGAAAGTATAATTGACTTACCTGGTAACGGAGTGCGGCTTTTACAACCGGCTCTTGCAAAATAAATAGTCACTATTTCAGGTTTCAGTTTAACAACACGCTAAGACTCTATTAAAGTTTCCAGGCACAGAGTCAGATTTTTAAAATCCACAGCAACGTCCAGTTGGAGAGGAGATCTGGCTTTCTTCAATATTTTCTTCTAAATGTAAGATAATCTTACTTCTCAGTGAAGCCTGATTCACATTATTTGTACTGGAAATCAAATTATCCAAGAACAAATTAAATCTGTGCATTCCAAATTATTTTCTGATGTTTTTACCAGATTGGCTGAAAGTATATAGTCCTTTTTGCTAAATAAACAGGCACCCTTATAAGGAAAATTCAATATACACACTAAGACTGAATGTTAAAGAGGATATTTAATTATTGTTTTAGTTTATAATTCTTCATAATACCTGGAAATATGAAAATCCTTGCAGCTCTAATATTCCCTATAGTTTGTTTCCATGTATGTAAACACAAAGTTAGACTTATTAACTATGTATTTTTAAATAATGATATGTATTTGAATAAAAATCAATATAAACTTCTTAGAAGTTTGTAATCTGAACTCCGTATGTTAAAAAATTCTTTGGGGTTCAAAACACCAGTATCATAAAAACAATTTGTTTTATTGTGAATTGCGATTTTGATAACACTTTATATATTTTTTTCTTATATGATCTTCTTAACAATTATATGTTGCAGGCAGACTATTTGTTAACTAATAGACTGTAACTTAGAGAGTTTCAATGATTCGTGATGTTTACAAAGTTAGTGAAGACACAATTAAGACTTCCGACTCCAATTCTCTTTTCAGCATGGCAAATGTTTTTATATGTTTAACATATTTTTATTTATAATTTCACAATATTTACATATCATTCCATGTTGAGTTTTGTTATCTTGAGTAAATTCTTATTAACTTGTGGAATTTCCCTGGCAATAATGTATTTCAGGATTTAAAAAAATCTTTAAAGCAGAATCCCAAACAGTATTTCTCAAATTGTGGTTCACAAATCACCTGTTACAGAGTAGATTGTTTTGATGTTTGGAAATGCAGGCCCCTTAGATCTGTATAATGGTAAGAATCTCTGAGAAAAGGTCAAAGGTCTGCATTATAACAAGCTCTCTGGGTAACATAAAACATACATAACAGTGAAGGAACAATCTTACCGGTGAAAGAAGATAATAAAACTGGTAGATAAATCATGGTTAATCAGGAAATGCCTTTTAAGGCTAAACTGAGGTTTTAGGATTAGATGATAATAAGTTATCATACATTGTCAACCAAAGGAAGTTATTAAATAATTATTTTATAGAATAATTTACCTAATAATACAATGAAAGGTAACAAAAAGTAGAAATAGAATTGAAAACAAGGTAAGCTTTAGAAGGCGATTTCACAAATTTAGTCATACAATGGTGTAAGGATAGAAGAGGATAGGATTAATTAAAAGGCAAATATAAAAATAGAAAATAAGAGAATCTTTGAGGGAAGAATAAATATAAGATTTCATATAATGCATGAGGGAATGTCTTTAGGTTTCTAAACCAACAATCAAACACTTAGTGGTAGTAACACAAACAGTGAAATAGGGAAGGTTCATAATTTGGGTTAGGAATAATTTGCCAACTATAAGCACATTAAATTTTGGAATTCAGTCAAGATATTCTAGGTAGAAATATGGATTGTAGCAAACCTATGAGGTGGCATTAGAAAAATGCTTTGAGAATTATTAGCATGAAAGTGAAACCTGAAAGAATGAAAGTATAAGAAATATCTGAGAAAATGAACAAAAAGGAGATAAAACATTGATGATAGACGAGTCTCAGAGTCACTGTTAATGGTAAGCACAGAACACAGTTCTTGGCTCTTCATATTATGAACTTATTTAATTGCACGAAAACCTTATGAGAAGGGTACTATTGTAATTCACTTTTTAGAGGTTAAGAAACTGAGATCCTAGGAGGTCTAGAAATGGCTTCAGATTCCAGAAGTAGAAAATAGCAGAAACAAAATAGGAAGCCAGAGTATTTGGCTTCAGAGGCAATGCTCTCTATAATCTACTTGATTCTTGTGCCTTAGTTATGAAAGCTAATGAGCACAGGAAGCCAAGGAAGAAGACTATTAAACTTACACACATTTAGATAAAGAATGAGGAGAACTAAGTCCTGGGAAACTGTAGAATAGATATATGGAATCTCTATACAATCTTTTTTCATTTATTAACCCCTGATTACGGATACAACATGAATAATAATGGCAAAACTTACTATCATGGGAGAAATTTGAAGGTCTGAGAAAGAGATCATATTTCTGAATTATTGACCTCTGCAAAAATAAAGGACAAAGATATGGAAAGGTATTGTCCTAATCATTATGTTGCCACATATAAAAATTAACTTATTAGAAAATAGTAATTAGACAGAAGGACTTAAAACCATAAAGAGGAAAATGTTTCTCCCGTTCATTAACTCAGAAGTGATAAGTGAATTCTTTCCTAATCCAACTAACTTGGGAATCTGTCAAACATAAATAACAAAGAATATGAATGCAACTTATTTCCAGTAAATCAATAGGATACAATGGCTAATTATTCTATCCTATCGATCCTAGCCACACACAATCATTATATTGAAATTGTATCTAAATTCTATTGAAGAGATGTTTTCAGTAAAGTTAAAAAAGACCAAAACAGTATGTAGTAATTATATTCCTCTTACATATAAGCATTACATATCTGAAAAGATGAAAAGGGAGTAAGTCAATCAAATACATTCCCATTCATCATATGTGATACAGATTTTACGGGCCAGACAGGGCTGAACATTTTTATGCATGGTCACAGTTAATACCTTTTCCATAATTTTGCAAGCCCAGTAACATACACTTTTGTTGGGTAATCCTTGCATCTTAGTTAGTTTAGGCTGTGTCTTAGTTCATTTGGATTGCCACAAAAAGTACCTTAGATAGGGTAATTTATAAGCAACAGAAATGTATGGCTCACAGTTCTGGAAGCTGAGGATTTCAAGATCAAGGCAGCAGATTTTGTGTCTGGTAAAAGCTCACTCTGTGCTCCACAAATAGTGCCTTGCTGTTGAGGCCTCATATTGCACAAGAAAGGGTGTTTACTCATCTCTTTGAAGGGTAGTAATCCCATTGATGAGGTTGGAACATTATGACTTAGTCACTTCCCAAAAGCCTCCACCTCTTAATGGTATCACGATCAGTATTAGGTTCCAACATATGAATCTGGGGAGCAGGTGACCAAAATTCAGACCATAGAAAGATGCTGTAACACCAGGTGGCTTAAATGACAGTTCCGGAGGCTGTGAAGTTTTGAGATCAGGCTGCCAGCATGGTCGAGGTCCGGTGAGGTCTTGCTGACTTATGTATAGCCCCTTTCTCACTGTGTCCTCAAGTGGTTTAAAAGAGATGTTCTGGTGTTTCTTGCTCTTTTAATCACATCATGAGGGGTACACCTTCAAGACGTCATTCCTGATTACCTGCCAAACAGCCCCCTTTCTAATATAATCACCTTGGGGATTAGGGCTTCAACAATATGAATTTTGGGGGTACACGGACATTTAGTTCATAACACCTTACGTTGATGGGAATTGACTCATGCTGATCACTAAAAACGTGTAGCCCATTTTGCTATTACCTCCTTTAGGATGAAGACAGAATCCAGCTTAAACTATTGTTAATACTCTCTCAACTTTCCTCCTGACCTCCACATTCTGCAAAAATTATTTTTCTGAAATACAGCTCATTAATTCATTCATTGTTCAACAAAATACATTGTGTTCCTGCTGTGTGCAAGGCATTCTGTTAGATGCTGTTTTAATTATCCTCCTTTTAAATTAAGAAAAAAAAAGGTAGACTAATACTTTAATGGTTTTTCATTTATGCTTATGCAATATACAGTTACTACATTACCTACAAAATAAATCCGGTTAAACTCCAGAGTGTTTTAAAGTATGGTCTTGACCTTTTTGTCTTTCACTTTCTTCCTGCTTTTCTAGATGGATAGGAGTAATTCTTCTTTCTTACATACTCTTTCTCGATTATTTATCTATATTCAACATTTTCTCTCAAGTCCATTTTCTAGATTTTATCCCACAAATGTCCTGTTCACCATTGGAAGCATAACACAAATGCTATTTTCTACAATGAGGCTTTTTCTCATTTTCTAAAACCTGTCCTCTTTCACCCCTTCACCCAAGTCATCTTTTCATAGTATGAATTCTGGTAAAATTCTATCTATAGTCTTCCTAAGACACTCAGTTTCTAACTAATGAGCACTTACTGTGTGGCAGTCACCGTCCTGTAACCTGGAATGTGGTCAGGAAGAAATAGACAACACATTTCAGTCTCTGAATTTAAATTAGGTCTAATGGGAAGATTGGCTTATAAATAGCGGAGTAAAAAGCATTTGTTTGATGCAGTGTCATGCTAATGGTAAGAAATGTGAAACCAATTTAGCAAACAACTATGGATGAAATATGGGGAGGGATAACATTAGAAGGAATATCTAATGTAGGTGATGGAGAGATGGTACAGCAAACCACCATGGCATGTGTGTACCTATGTGACAATCCTGCACCATCTGCCTATGTACCCCAGAACTTAAAGTATAATTTAAAAAAAAGAAAAAAAGAGAAATGTTTAAAAATATAAAATAAAATGATGATGAAAAAAATTGAGACCAAAATTCTAACTTCTCTATCAATTCAAGCTCTATAAAATACTGCCTCTTGCTCAGTGATAAGAAATAATCTCTATGATGTCTCAAACACAAGGAAAGCCTCAAGATGTTATAACTTATCTTTCAGACAATGAAAATGTAAAGTAAAAACCTTTTAAGTCTTTTTATGTAGGAAGCAGAAAATATTCCTTAGTTACATACTATATTACTGTTGAATAAGTAGATACTTAACATATGAAACAATTTTATAGAGGAAGGAATACTTCAGCTTCTACTATGGAAGGATACCAGCTCTATGAAGATAAATATTGGCCAAAGCTTTTCTCATTGCACATGATGGCACTTGCAGCTCTAAAATAGCTGCCTTATACTTAAAATATACTTAAAATCAGTTCAAGGATATAGCCATTATCAAGCTAAATCTAAGGGAAGTTAAATAATGTGGCTCTTACAGAACAAATGAAAAATAACAACAATTTAATAAAGACATATAAAAAGTTATAGAGAACTTTACATAGTTATTACCCTGTTCACAAATATGTAACTTACTACCAAAAGAAAAGATCAATCCAGAATATCCTATGGCTATACTACAATGCAAAGCAATAGGAGAGTCATATAAAGAACCCAAATGTCCATTGATAATAGACTGGAAAAGGAATATGTGGCACATATACACCATGGAATACTATGCAGCCATAAAAAACAATGAGTTTGTGTCCTTTGTAGGGACATGGATGAAGCTGGAAACCATCATTCTCAGCAAACTGACACAAGAACAGAAAATCAAACACCGCATGTTCTCACTCATAGGCAGGTGTTGAACAATGAGAACACATGGGCCCAGGGAGGGGAGCATCACACACTGGGGTCTGTTGGGTGGGAATAGAGGAAGAAAAGCGGTGGGTAGGTAGGTTGGGGAGGGATAACATGGGGAGAAATGCCAGATATAGGTGATGGGGGATGGAGGCAGCAAACCACATTGCCATATATGTACCTATGCAATAATCCTGCATGTTCTGCTCATGTACCCCAGAACTTAAAGTGCAATAAAACATATATATATATGTATATATATATATACATATATATACATATTTTTAAAAAAGAATCACTTCATTCCATTATTCCTAACAGAAGGTACACTGAAAAACCAATATAAATATATGTTTAAAAGTTTTTTCGACATCAGAGTTGATTACTGAAGCTGAGAATGCTTGTCAGTATAAGTAATGACGTTAATCCAAGTAGATTGCGTTCTGATGACCAAATTGATTAAAAAAAATAGATGTAAACTTTTCATAGCATGAATTTTTGAAAGGAATACTTTTGAAAGCATACATGATTTAAAAGACAACTGTATGTGCTGGTTCAAAGCAGCCTCTGGAGCAAGGGTTTGAATCCTGGCACTAATACTAGTGACAGGTTTGAATCCTGACACTAATACGCTGTGACACCTGCTAGCTGCTTCATCTTCGCAAGCCACTTAAATGCTAATGTCCTCATCTGTGAAGCGTGACGATGATACACCTAGTCCATCAGGTTATTGCAGCAGGTAGCTGAGAGTCTGTGTATGAAATACTTAGGACATTGTCTGGCAGATGGTGGTTGCTATAAAATATTTGCTGTTATTATTATATATTTTATTATTGGGACCAATGAGTAGGTTTAAATTTAAAGTCACACTCACATTTTAGGCAATGTTCCAGATGATTTTAGCATCAAGACACAAAATGTTGATTGATATAAATAAAGATGACACTTAAAGTAGTTTCTCATTTTGTTATTAGCAAGTGCTGATGGCCTTTACATCATGGACACCTTCAAGACTCAAATATCATCTTCAATACTCAAATTCTTTCATCTGGGAAAAGTCTATTCATATATATAGCTTTCCAACTATTTTAGGAGATTCAAGGACAACGTATTAGTAAACTCTTACATAATTAATAACTTTTGGACACAGGTACTGAAAAGCATTTCATGACAAAGACACCAAAACCAGTCACAACAAAAGGAAAACTTGACAAATGGGATCTAATTAAACTTAAGAGCTTCTGCACAGCAAAGGAAACTATCAACAGAGTAAATAGACAACCTACAAAATGAGAGAAAATATTTGCAAACCATGCATCTGATAAAGGTTTAATATCCAGCATCTATAAAGAACGTAAACAAATTTGTAGGAGAAAAACAAACAACCCCATTTAAAAGTGGGCATAGGATATGAATAGACACTTTACAAAAGAAGGCATACACACAGCCAACAAACAAAAAAAGCTCAGTATCACTGATCATTAGAGAAATGCAAATCAAAACCACAGCAAGATATCATCTCACACCAGTCAGAATGGCTGTTAGAAAGTCAAAAAATAGCAGATGCTGGTGAGGTTGCAGAGCAAAGGAAACTATTATACCCTACTGGGAGTGTAAGTTGGTTCAACCATTGTGGAAAGCAATATGGTAATTCCTCAAAAAACTAAAAGCAGAACTACTATTCCACTCTGCTATCCCATTACTAGATACACAGTCAGAGGAATATAAGTCATTCTACCACAAAGGCACATGCATGTGAAAGTTCACTGCAGCACTATTCATAATAGCAAAGACATGGAATCAACCTAAATGCCCGTCAAAGAAAATACGGTACATATACACCATGGAATACTATGCAGCAAAAAAAAAGAACAAGATTATGTCTTTTTTGGGAACGTGGATGGAGCTGGAGGCTATTATCCTTAGCAAAATAACACAGGAACAGAAAACCAAATACCGTATGTTGTCACTTTTAAGTGGGAGCTAACTGATGAGAACATATGAACACAAAGAAGGGAACAATAGACACTAGGGTCTACTTGAGAGTGGAGGGTGAGAGGAGAGAGAGGAGCAGAAAATAACTCAATAGTTATTGCGTACTGGGCTTTGTACCTGGGTGATGAAATAATCTGTACAACAAATCCCCATGACATGAGTTTACCTATGTAACAAACCTTCACATGTACCTCTAAAGCTAAAAGAAAAGTTTATTGAAAAAAATTAATAACTTTTAAGGGTTAGATTTATTTTGTTATTATTCTAATGAAAATATTAGGTAATTTTTTGTTTGTTTGTTTTTTGAGATGGAGTCTCACTCTGTCACCCAGGCTAGAGTGCAGTGGCACGATCTCAGCTCACTGCAACCTCTGTCCCCAGGGGTCAAGCGATTCTCCTATCTCAGCCTCCTGAGTAGCTGGGATTATGGGCGCACGCCACCATGCTTGGCTGATTTTTATATTTTTAGTAGAGATGGGGTTTCACCCTGCTGGCCAGGCAGGTCTCGAACTCCTGACCTTGTGATCCACCTGCCTTGGCCTCCCAAAGTGTTGGATTACAGGCATGAGCCACCACACCTGGCCAATATTAGTTAATTTTATGTGCAGAATGAAAATTTATCTTATATAAGACATTTATACAAAAAAGACACTTGCACACACGTTTGTAGCAGCACAATTCACAACTGCAAAAATATGCAACCAGCCTAAATGGCCATCAACCAAAGAGTGGATAAGGAAAATGTAATATATATACGCATGGAATTATATTTGGCCATAAAAAGAAACCAAATAATGGCATTCTCAGTAACCTGGATGGAGTTGGTGACTGTTATCATAAGTGAAGTTACTCAGGAATGGAAAACCAAATACCATAGGTTCTCACTTATAAGTGGGAACTAAGCTACAAGGACAAAAAGGCATAAGAATGATACAGTGGACTTTGGGGACTCCAGGGAAAGGGTGGGAGGAGGGTGAATGATAACAGATGACGAATTGGGTAGAGTATGTAATACTCAGGTGATGGGTGCACCAAAATCTCACGAATCCTCACTGAAGAACTTATTTATGTAACCAAACATCACCTATTCCCCCGAAACTATTGAAATAAAAAAATTTTTAAAATGTTATCTGTATATCATCTCTGAATATGATTATTTATATCATTATTTCATAATTTAAAAATAATTACCACATTTTTCTTTCTTTATAAAAAATCTTAAAGTTTTTAAAGTTGCTTGAAAAACATACATTCAGAATTGTACTCTAAAGACAGCTCTGACATGCTCATTAAAAGCTGAAATAAATCTGAATGAAAACTTACCTTAATTGGAAACATTAGGAAGAAACACTGATTGCATCAATCACTAAAAGATGACACTATAGCACCCCTGAAGTATTTATTCAGAGCAATTGAGGTGTGAGACCTTTTTTCCCCCCGGAAAACACCATCTGCTGAGTAGGCAACATTTTTGCCTATAACTACATGCTGCTGTTGTAGTCACTGCAGTAATTAAACCTTAATATAATTAGTGTTTTAGATATTAAAAGTAATATCCTCATTTCGTAATTTAAAAAATCATTAGGCTGGGCACGGTGGCTCATGCCTGTAATCCCAGCACTCTGGGAGGCCAAGGGGGGGCGGATCGCCTGAGGTCAAGAGTTCAAGGCCAGCCTGGCCAACATGGTGAAACCCCTTCTTGACTAAAACTGCAAAAATTAGTTGCATGTGGCAGCATGTCCTGTACTCCAAGCTACTTGAGAGGCTGAGGTAAAAGAATTGCTTGAACCCAGGAGTTGGAGGTTGCAGTGAGCCAAGATCGTACCACTGCACTCCATCCTGGGCAATGGAATGAAATTCCATCTCCATCTCAAAAATAAAAAACCAGTGTATGCACTTTAATAGGTTTTTGTTTCCACCAGACTGGGAGAAAAGGGTTCTGTAATAACATAATACTTTGTTCTTTACCTGTCCAGTTATAACTCTAGAACTTCATCACTTTCTCAATTTCTTTATTCTTCTACTCTTCTTTTGAAGGCTCAGAAATTGGTCTGAAGGAGCCTCCAGTGAAACATTATCTGCGTGTCCCCACTGCAAGATGCTCTCAAGATAAAGTACTTCTTTCCCAGCTGTTGTCACCATGCCACGTGTGTGGAAACTGTTTCTTATCTGTTTGCTAGTTTGGGGAACAAAGTGCTTAGGCTCAATTCTATGTTCATCTTGTTGCCTGAGTCTACATGTATAGGGATATGTAGTCTTTTAGAATGGAAAAAATAAAATAAAATCCATCTATCCTTTGAGACTTTCCACCCCTAAATTCAAGGATTTTTTTTTTAATTTTTATTTTTCTTGACAGGGTCTCGCTCTGTCGCCCAGGCTGGAGTGCAGTGGTACAATTTCAGTTCATTGCAACCTCTCTCCTGAACTCAAGCCATTTTCCCACCTCAGCCTCCTGAGTAGCTAGACTACAGGTGTGCACCACCATGCCTGGCTAATTTTTGTGTTTTTTGTAGAGACAAGGTTTTGCCATGTTACCCAGATCTCAAACTCCTGAGCTCAAGAGATTAGTCCACCGTGGCCTCCCAAAGTGCTGGGATTACAGGTGTGATACACTGTACCTCAGCCTCAAAGACTTTAAGTGTAAAATTCGACATCAACACCCTTGTACCCATCACAACTGTCAAGATGTAGAATGTTTGTTTCAACCCAAATAATTTCCATGTTCTGCTTTGCAATCAGTCTCTTCCCTTTTCCATGGCCCCAGACAGCACTAATCAGCTGTCACTATACTTTTGGCTTTTCTAGAATTTAATTTAATAAAATAAAAAAGCATATAGTCTTTTGTAAATGTCTTTTCTTATTTATTTAGCATAATTCTTTTGTGATTCATTCCTATTTTTATACGTGTCTGTAGTATATTCCTCTTTATTGTGGAGTTCTGTATTCCACTGTATGGATAATTCATTGATTAGTTGATAAATATTTGGTTTGTTTCAAAGTTTGACTATTATAAACAGAACTTCTATGGACATCATATAAAAAAGTCTTTTTGTGGACAAGTCTTTTAGTTGCGCATTTTCCTGAGTCATTGCTAGGAGTTTTCTTTCTTAAACTCATGAAAAAAGTATCTTTATAAGAAGCTGTCAACCATTTTCCAAAACATCTGTATCATATATATTTCCACAAGCAATATATGGATATTCCATACATAGAAAATAACTGACCCATCACATCACCTCACCTATATCAGATAATATGTGCATAAGAATTAATCTTTTGTAATGTTTTGTAGTGTTAAGCTACTTAGATTAATTGGTTAAGAGTTTTCAAGCTGATTTAGTGAATTTTTAGGATAAGTAAGGACAAGGCTGATAAGGATGCAGCCTTGATATTGCACAATTTAAAGTACTTTCTCCTGGCATTTTACTTAGAGGTGCTTGAACACAGAGTTGATACTTTATTCTATTATCCCTACAGATTAACCTTGAAATAGAAGTGAGAAGTTAATATCACATAATATCCTGCTTGAACAAATCAGTGTTGTTTTTTTTTGAGACACAGTCTAGCTCTGTTGCCAGGCTGGTGTGCAGTGGTGAGACCTCGGCTCACTGCAATCTCTGCCTCCTGCATTCAAGCGATTCTCCTGCCTCAGACTCCCAAGTAGCTGGGACTACAGGTGTGCACCACCATGCCCAGCTAATTTTTGTATTTTTAGTAGAGATGGGGTGTCACCATGTTGGCCAGGATGGTTTCTATCTCTTGACATCATGATCCACCTGCCTGGGCCTCCCAAAGTGTTGGGATTACAGGTGTGAGCCACTACACCCCGCCAAACCAGTGTTTTATTCCTGGATAGAGCTATCTCGCCAGCTCCAGGGTGGTGGTGAGAACATTGTGTCAAAGCTTCAAAAACTTTATACCTGAAAATTCTCTCATCTTTTTGGGGAATGATTAAATATAAGAAAATAGCTGAGGATCATGTGATGCTTGAAAAAATCCTTTAATCTGAGTTTAGGTGTCAAAATGAACAAATAAGAAAGAATTTGGAAAGAAAAGAAGTATTCGTTTTCTATACTGCTAACAGATTACTACAGACTTACTAGCTGAAAGCACACATACGTGTTGTTGCAGATTTTGCGGATCAGGAGTGCTGGCAAGGCATGACTGGATCCTCAGTTCAGGGTCTAATATGGCTACAATCAAGATGTCAGTTGGCAATGGGCATGGTGGGACACACCTGTAGTCCCAGCTACTCAGAATGCTAAGGCAGGAGGATTGCTTGAGCCCAGAAGTTCCAGGCTTTAGTGAGCTATGATTGCACAACTGCACTCCAGCCTGGGTGACAAAGCAAGACCCTATCTTAAAGAAACAAACAAACAAAACAAGATGTTAGCCAGGCTGCATTTACATCCCTGTGCTTGACTAAGGAAGATTGTGCTTCCAAGCACACTAAGATTGTTGGTAGAATTCCTCACTTAGGCTTGTAGAACAGAGGATATTGTCTGTTGACTAAAGAATTCCATAAGTTCCTAAAGGTTGCCATAATCCTTAGCCTAGAGGTTCCCAACCTTTTGATATCAGGGACCAGTTTCATGGAAGACAATTTTTCCATAGATAGGGATGTGTAGGGGTGTAGGGGTGGCAGTGGGAAATGAATGAAATTGTTTTCAGGCATTAGATTCTCATAAAGAGTGAGCAACCTAGATCCTTTATGTGTGCAGGTCAGTTCACAATACAGTTCACACTTCTATGAATATCTAAGGCCATTGCTAATCTGACCAGAGGCGGAGCTTAGGTAGTAATATTCTCTCACCTGCCACTCACCTTCTGCTGTGCAGCCCAGTTCCAAACAGGTTCTAACCCTCACCGTAACCCTGTCCTAGCCACATGAGTTTTCCAGCACCGCCTCGTCTTCACATAGTGTGGGGAAACTCAAGAGCAGGTCTACTAGCAAGGAAAAGTCTTACACAATGTAACGTAATTGTGGGAGAGACAGAGAGAGGAATCCCACACAGGGATGAAACACCTCCGTGATTACTGCACATCTGAAACTGTGCATCTAGCTGGGACAGACACAGGTCCCATCCAAACTGGAACAGGAAGAAAGAGGCTCCAGAAAAGATATCTCCAAGAAAAACAAGTCAGGTTCTTGATGTATTTGATCTAGTAAATAGGCAAAGCAAAAAGGATACAATGTTAAATCCCTATAACAACAAAACGTTGCATAAACATTAAATGATAAGTGCTAAACATTGAATTCACCAAAAGTGCAGTAAAATTATTTTGGAGGTTGGGCAGAGATGTGTATGTGTGTATATACGGTTGGGGTAGCAAAATGGACATCTAAATCTTCATATTCCATAGTATGTTAATATCTAAAACTAAAAAGATAAAGACAATGCACACACATTTGTGAATATCATAGCAGTAGATAGATGGAGGAATTAAAGAGCTGAAAATCACTGCTTATGGCAAATACACAGGAAGACGTGTGTGTGTGTGTGTGTGTATTCAGCAAAGTTTACTCTTTTCAGTCATACACTTCCTAATTTGAATTTTTCAAACTATGTACTTATATAATCATGATGAAGATAACAATGAAAGAGCAAGTGTAATGAGAATATGAACATTTTACTTCATATACCTTAGTATAACTTGAATTTATTTTTATAAAATGTATATAAATCTAAATTTGTCATTAAAAAACAAAAACATCTCCTTGCTTCTTCCGTGTTCCATAGACTATGAAGCCTGTGAATGAATTTTAAGGAGAAAGAGATCGTCTTTGAGGATGAAATAGAACAGGAGTAATAATAGGACAGCTAATGGAGAAGGCATCAGGTATAAAATTAGGAAGAATAAATTTCAATAACATTACAGTTCTGGCCAGGCCTACAGTTACATTTGAAGCAGACAAGAGATGGACAAAGAACCTCATTAATGCCGTGCCAGGCACTGTGAAGGTGCTTTACCCAATATTCTCACTCATCACAGTAACACTGTGACAGATACTTCTTACCCCACGTTCCAGAACATGGGACTAATAACAAGATGTGAAAGGACTTGCTCAGACAAACCAAGCCTCTTAGCATCAGAGCAAGAACTGACTCCAATAGCCTCAGTTGTTCAGGGCTCTAAACTGAATCCATGGGTAACAGCAGCTGTTTGCATGTAAAATTTACTTTATTTATGAAATAAAAACCTCTTGCACTGTGTTACTTAAATATGCCCGCTGCAGTCCTGTTTACTTACATTCTATTAAAAATAGACAACTCAGAGGTAACTGTCAGTTTTGCTGTCGTAAAATATCCAAGTTTAGAATTTTATATCAATTTTCATTAAATTTAATGTATTCAGATATTACGACAGTATTTTATTGTGTGAGTGTGATGGCTCATTAAAAACAAGATTTTGCTAAATATAAGTAATGGATGCTTATGTAATTTTTAGTTAACTCTATGGCAACTTGATTTATCTGTTGCTATTTGATTAAATCTTAACACACTATTTTAGCAATAAATCAATATTTAATAGACTTATTAGCATAGAGTTGATATTCTGCCAAGTCTTTATGAGAGACTTTGCTAAATATGAGCTGATGGCTTTATGTACTATCTTCATTCTTAAGTAAGGAGTATTTTTTTCTAACTACTGTTTATGAAGAAATCTATGTTTTTTTTAACATATTTAGGGCTTTTGATAATCATTCCTAAAGAATCTCAAAATGGACTATGTTCTCTTTTGATTTTCTGCATTTATTGCTGTGATAAAAACAAGTGAGAGTGTCAAAGAACAGCAATGCTGAAAACTTATAAAGGGATTAATAGTCCATTGGTAAAATGGTTCTATTAATGAGTCTGTGCATATGCACAAAGAACAGTCTTGTAAACACACAATGGGCAAAATGAGCATAGTGCTATATGGCTGTCACCAGGATGTACCACATTTCACAGTGTATGAGCAGGCAAAGGATAACAGACCACAGCCTAGAGTTCTTCTGGAGGCCCCTAGCTTCCATTGCTGATAAACTGCAACAAAACGCATGAGTATGTGGGTTTATGTGTGTGTGTACATGTTTTAGTTAGCATTTAATTAATAATTTTAACTTTCCAATTTGTAAATGAAAAATAGATTTTTTTCGTTGTAACTGGTCACAAGCAATCTCATCAGAAATATGCTGGTGACTTATCCTTAAAATCTTTAAGCATATTTTTCAATGAATAAAGATAAAAATATTTCTGAGTATAAATTGTCAGCTTTTATGAGACCAAGGTATAAAATTTATTTTCATTTTCTATTTCAAAGTATACTTCGAACATTTGTAACATTTAGATTTTATGAGACTTACAAATTAAAAGGTCCAGATTTTTTTTTTCTTAAGCACATAGCTCAGGTGTTCAAAAGGAAAGAAAGAGAGAGAGTGTGTGTGTATGTTGGTGGGTGTGGGTGTGTTTGCACACAAATGGCAAGGATTTCACTTGCATGAGTCTGAGGGAGTGCAGATTTTCCATGAGATAGGGTTGATACCCACATTGTCACTGACCAGCTTGATGGCCTCTCACCAACCTCATTTCCTATTTTTATGCTAGACTCATTTAACAGAAAGCATGATGAAAATGACAAAAAGGGATCAGTTGATCCTTAAAGCCTTTGTTTAGCTTAATAGGCCAGGTTAGCATTTTGCAGATGTTGGGTTTCCAGATTAATAATCCTAATGAGGGCATCCAGCAACAGTATCTATTAGATGATGCAATTTGGAATCTGATTTCCTTCTTAGGTTAAGACAAACAAATCTTATTTACAGTGTAAATTATCTAAAATCATGAAAATAATGCCTTCTGTTTTGCTTTCTCCTCCAAGGGCATTTTCCAGAATTAGAAGTCAAGGTTAAGCTGACAGTTGTCACACTGCAGAAAACTGCCGCTGCAGACTATGTTTTGAAGCCTCCTTTTTTCACTTATTAGGTTATAGAAAGCAGCAACCTTACCAGCAGAGGTATGTGTAGCTTTATATTGTGTTGGGAGACATAGAATCCCCCGATATTACAGCTGCACTCTGATTTGTCATTTATTTGGAATAAATAGAGGGTGGCATGCCAGTTGCTATGGAAACTAGTTTCACATTGGAGCAGGGCAAGACCTTTAAGCACGTTTGAAAATTGCTTCCTGCTCATTATGTTTCAGCACTGAAGAAGGTATAGTGTGCAATTAAATAGAAATGAAGATTTAATTAAAAAAATTAAATTTTCTGGATTGTCCTTCGTGTACAATAAGCTTATGAGAGAGAGCGCTACTACATGCAATACTAAGTGGATGTGCATTTTGGAAAGACAGCAGGATCACTCTTACTGCTCTGTGGTGTGTGTGTGTCTGTATGTGTGTATGTGCAGGTGTGTGTACATGTATGTGTGCATGAGAGAGACTTACAAAGATTCCTCTCACAGCAGTTTATGTCAATTTCACCTAGCCTATTCTGGAAACATTGGTAAATGTATTCAGGGCTATAAAAAGAAACATATATGTTTGGATTCATTTGTAGGCTATAAAATTAACATCAAGAGAGTTAATCATTATGCAGAGACAAAAATACAAAATTTAATTGTGCAGATTTTTAAAGAGAATATTTTAAGATAAATTAGTGAGAACATGAGATTGTTATGTAGTCAGACTTGGAAACATAGCACTATAAAAATGATAATATATGCATATGAAGCAGCCAAAATATAAGGAATTTACATGATAGAAGCCAAAAGCAGGCTATGATATATTTTAAAAACCAAGTAAGTATATTTTGTACATACATAGATGGTATTCCTTGGCTTCTAAAATTGAAAAATATTACAAAATGTTTATTTAGTCTTATACTGTATATTAATTATATAAGTTATCCCAGAAATACAAATATAGATAATTGTTCTAAGAGGATCAGAGGATTACTTTAGTTATAGCCAAGTAGTAAATCCTTATTTTTTATAGCTCTTTACAAAATATAATGGGATTCATTTGCATGATTTCATTTGCTCTCTAAACAATTCTGAGGTAATCAGTGTAGGGCAGCTATTACCTCTATTTTATATTTAAGTGACTCATACCAAGTCACCTAGATAATCCATGGAACATCAGGGAATCAACATCTCCTGATTTATTTCAATTTCTAGAAGTATTAATCTCACACGAAATTTGCAAAATATATCTTGTTTTCTCTTGATTAACTGAGAAAGGCATTGTAACATATTCAGGAATACAATTGATCTTTTCTTTAGAGTGACAGGAAGTGTGTAATGAAGTGTGATTTAACATGATTTTATTCTATGTATTTCTTAAGGGTTTAAAATGAATTTTCTGGTTAATTTGCTTTGTTCAGACATCTTTGCCATGATTGGATTTAGATGTAAATAGAAACACGCCTGCTATGTTGATAAACAGGACTGCTTTTATCATGGCTCTGCATGTCCACCTAACTAGGTGCTATTTATGTTTAGTAGTTCTCTGCTCAACCAGTCCCTTACTGGTGATGAGCCCTTGTGGCAGTGGAGCCCCGTGCTATAAAAAGATTGTATGGATAACTGAAAAATATTGCCCTATAATATCAGGAGCTTCCTTGGTGAGCAGCTGCTGGCCCAGCAGTCCTGGGACTTTCGTGAGGCTGCTATGAATATGTTCACAGCATGCTGAGGCTGACTCCATGCTGTTAATGTGCTGCCTTGCCAGATCCCAGGCTGCTGGTGTGCACTGGCTTCATTCTATTTAATACTGCTTTTCTTATAGGAGATACTTTATGCTTCTGTCCAATAAAAATTATGTTGTTCAATATACAATCGATGCCTTCATAACATCCCCTGCAGAAATTAGCACTTTGTAAATATGTGAGTTTTTAAAAATTGTTAAATATAAAGGTTCTACGTTATCACAAGTAACCGGCGAAGTGACTGTATTCCAAAAGGAAAAAAAAAAAAAAAGATCTGCTGTTAATTATTTGGAGGCCTATTGTCTGAGATTTAATATAATGGAATGTAAAGATTTAATAAGACTTTAATTCTTGACTGAAAAGGCAGTCATATCAAAAGCCAACAAGCTAGAATGCTCCTCGAGTCTAGGCCTTTTTGGTTTAAAGGGAGCCTGACCAAAGCTGCAAGCTCCCAGGGCTTTCCATGCTGGCACCAACCCTTGTGCAGCAGAAATGGAATAAAGGCTGCAGCAGAAATCTGGAAGAGAAATGATTAAGTTTCAGAGCTACGGTAGTGATACTACTGGGGATGTAAAGATTTGGACACTCATGAAAAAAAGAAAACTTGTGGCAGTGTTACATATGAGGGTTGATTGAATGTGAGCATTTGAAGTAGATAACGGAGTCCAGAAATTTATCCAGATAGGTAGAGTTAGCAATTGGAGTAAAGGAGAGATCCTGGTAACATTCAGCAGGTGGGCTCTGCTTCAACCCTGGCTCCAAGCATTGAGGTCAAAGCCTAGATAGGATAATATATAATTTGTGGCCAAAATTAGTTTCAGTCTAATGGGAGTCAAGACATTTTATTAACAAATAATTTTATTTTTGATTGATAAAATAATAATATTTTAGGACAAAGACAAAAATATCCTATGGAAATTTATCTTTGTGATTGTTGGCATATATACTTGTAGAAAGCTAGTGGTGTTCATGGGATGTGGGGAAGAAAATGTCCTCATTGATTGAAATTAATCAATCCATTTTAAATGTTAACTTGCCTGGTCAATTTTGGAAGGAAATTATTCTAAGCCTTCAATTTTGACATTGTTTTACCACACTTAAAATACTGTGTTGCTCCCTTCCCCTTGAATCTTCTTTTCCCCCATCCCTCAGTAAAGAAAAAAGAACAGCTTCTTTGTAAGTTTATTGTGCTATTTTGTGGGACAATCTTAATTTTCAGCATCAAACTCGAAGTTATTTAAGGAAGTGGATTCTTTTGGCATTTATATTCTCAATGACTGCTATCATGACTGGTTTATTTACACTTTTTGAATAAACAAAATGCTTACACCACCACACTTGCTACCACATGCAAATACTTTATGTGACCTCCCATTACACAAGGTAGCAATTGAAATGAGCTGTCAAAAGATAGACATGGCTGGGTGAGGTGGCTCACGTCTGTAATCCCAGCACTTTGGGAGGCTGAGGTAGGCGGATCACCTGAGGTTGGGAGTTTGAGACCAGCCTGGCTAACATGGAGAAACTCCGTCTCTGCTGAAAATACAAAATTAGCCAGGTGTAGTGGTGCATGCCTGTAGTTCCAGCTACTTGGGAGGCTGAGGCAGGAGAATTGCTTGAACCTGGGAGATGGAGGTTGTGGTGAGCTGAGATGGTGCCATTGCACTCCAACCTGGGCAACAAGAGCAAAATTTCGACTCAAAAAAAAAAAAAAGGTAGATGTTAATGTGCATGAAGGCATGAATCCTATGGAATAAAAAGTGGTGAATATACAAAAATTTGTTCAATAAACTGGATTTAGCTAAAATAGTTTTTAATTATGATTTTTAAATCCATAATACACATTCATTAATTTCTTAAGTAATTTGCAACTTTTAACTTCTCTTAAGTACAAAGTGTTTCCCAAAATGACTACTGGCTGGAACTTAGATATTTCCCAAGTCAACCTATCTTTGGACACTAAAGAAGTGATTTACCCAAATAAGGTAACACAAATGTTAAGCTCAATAGTAAGTGGCATAATTCTATTTAACTATTTTTATTTAACACTAAAACCCCAAATGAGCAAGTGCATAATTAAAGGTGTCATTCAAATGAGGAAGAATGGTTGAAAAGTTATAGAATTACCCTTATGAAAAAGTATATAAGGCAATATGCCATATGTTAGAAATAACTGAAAGTTAAATGTTTTTATTTTATATAAATATTTGTTGTTTTAATGACATCTGAGGAATAAGCTTTAATTTATTTATATACTTAGAAGTAAATCATGGGAGATATTATTAGCTGGAGTTCCCCCATTCAGTGTACCCAGGTCCCAGGAATTAAGATTGTTTTAAAACTACATTGTAGTCCCATTATTCCTTTATGGATACTTATTTTTTAGCTAATAAAAATTTACACAAGTTAATATAATTTAGAATTGTAAAATATATCACTGAGAAATTATTTATATCCTTTTTAAAATTATTTTTGTTTTTTGAGAAAGTGTCTGGCTCTATTGCCCAGGCTAGTGTGCATCGGCAAGACCTTGGCTCATTGCAGTCCCTTCCACCTGGGCTCAAGTGATCCTCCCATCTCAGCTTCAGGTAGTTGCGATTACAGGCATACACAACCACATCTGGCTAATTTTTGTATTTTTTTTTTTTTTGGAGACAGAATCTCACCATGTTGTCCAGGCTGGTCTGGAACTGATGAGTTCAAGCCATCTGCCTGCCTAGACATCCCAAAGTGCTGGGATTACAATCTTCACTCAATTTTAACTTATTAATTTATTTCTTTTAAATGATAACACATTTTAAGCTGTTATTCTCTTTACCAAAGTCAACCTCATGTACTGAAAGTCTCTTTTTAAATGTTTTCAGATACTTTATATTTAATTCTCTAAAATGATCAACTGAAAAATCCAGATGGACTGTAATAATTTATTTTATTATTTGTGTGAGTCACATTTAAAGTTGCTTTTATTCTTTTACTTAGTATGTTAAGGAAAGGCATATGAGCCCCATTGTGACCAAATAGCTCAATGACTAACCAAGGATTGAGCTGTTGATTTCATTAATTTTTATAAGTTATACAATCAGTGACAGCCTTAACTATCTTTAAAAATAAACCAATCTCTTACTCTTCAGTAGTGTGTCTTAAGAGGTAAGTATTGGTAGAGACACTATCAGTTAACTACTCACTGTAAATTTTGTTTTTACTAATAAAAGTTTAATTTTGTTTGGGACCTACTCCTGCCCAACATAGCCTACAAATCTCATGGTAATAATAATAAAAATAAGTGTAATAACTATGTTATAAACCTCTTATGTATGCCATGTCACTTTTATGCTCTTTAAATGTAGCTAATACAAAACTCAATGAGACATTATCATTATCAACAATTTATAGAGAAAAATGAAATAACCTGGTAAGGTTTCACAGGTAGCAGGTAACAAAGGTAAGAGTTGCTTAGTGTTCCAATTCATAAATAAAGGTTTAATTTAGCACCAATTTTCACTAATATATAATGATGTTTAAATTAATAAGTGGATGTAGCTCTTTTTATTTTATATAGCAATGATTACTTCCTTAGGAGACAGAAGTACAAATCCTGGAGTAAGAATTATGTACATTTTAGGAATCTTGAGAAAGTGTCCTTCCTCATACCTACTTATCATTTGATATTTTTCTTTCACTTTCTCTTTGAAATAAAATTTGCATACAATGAAAACCACATATCCTAAATGTATAATTCAATGAACTTGGATCAGTGTATACACCTAGTAAACAACATCTCAATTAAGTTATATAAATACCCTTCATTCCAGATGTGTTTTTTCACATTCTTTTCTAGTTAACTACCATGCACAGTTAGCCACTACTGTTCTGATTTCCATCACAATGAAATAGTTTTTCTATGTCACTTCAGATAGAAGGAATCATATAATATACTTGTAGTATTTGATTTGTCTCACTCAGCATAATGCTTTTGAGATTATTTGATATTGTTTACATTTCACAAAGTTGTTCTTGTTTATTGCCAAGTAGTATTTTATAATATGAAAATATCTCAAATGATCTTTTCATTATCTTGTCAATGGACAAAGATTTGGGCATTTTCAATTGGGGGCCTTTATGAAAAGAAATTGCCATAAACATCTTCACACAACTCTTTTTTTGTGAAAATGTTCTCTTATCTCTTAGCTGAATATCTAGAAATGAAATTGCTCAGTCACATTATAAGTTTGTGTTTGAAAATAAGTTGCCTAATTGTTTGCCAAAGTGATTCTATTGCATACTTCTCCTTGGCTACTTATAATGGTTTTAGGTCTCCATTTACAATAAAAACACAAAACATAAATATACAGTGCTAAAATTATTATAACTTTTAAGGATAGCAGAAATTATATGAGCTATTTAAGATCTGAAAGATATATTTGACTTGACCATGAAAAGAGTATGTATACATTTCCATAAAATTTCACTCTGATGTAATTGCCAAGATGAATATTATTAGGTGTTCAAAAAGCAATGTTAAGATTGTATAGATCATCCTGTAATTTTAAAGCTGGCCCATTGCTTTTGCTTTCAGGTTTCTTCTTTGCAAAGCTATATTTATTATATATAAAAATTATATTTTTATTTTTAGGAAATATGTTTTGCTTCACTCAAATTCACCTCAGTGTCCTATAAAACTAAGTGTTCTGTGCTCTAAGTACAAAAAAAAAAAAAAAAAAAAGAAAATGGTATAGGTAAAACAAAACAAGTGCATCTTGGATTTTTGTCCTGGTAACAAACTTTTAAAAATACTTGTAATTATTATATTAAAAAAATTACATGTTAAAATTTGGTGAAAATACAAGATCTTTATGATATAACAGAAATTTATTCCAGGATGTATTAGTTACAAGTCAAATGCATATACTAGTATGAAAAGTATATGGGAGAGTAAATTACATTTAATCACCAGAATCGATAGACTCTGAAGTGTGAGCTGACCCCACTTTCCCCATAACTTTGTTATATGTCTGGGAAATAGACCAGTGTTCATCACATGGATCCTCTTCTACTTGATTCCTATGAGAAATTCTCCTATTCCAGGAGCACAACTTAACTCTGAAATGCTGGCTAAAATTTGACATAGATTTACCAAATAGTCTCATAATATTAATATCCTGTTGTCTCTTCAGAAATCTGTAATTAGTCTATGTGAACTTTTTTCTTTTAGATGTCTCAGTTTTGAGAAATACATAAAAAGATGATCCATTCTTTTAAATGTTATGATAATTTAATTGAATTATAGTGGACTAAGACAAGCAAAGTATTTTACTTACAATAATGATCAATGTATATATGTAGGAAATAGTTTTATTAGAAGGAAAAAGCCTTGGCAATTTCCTTTGACCATTACTCTCAGGAACTTAATTCTGAAAACTTTTACATTATTATAACAACTTCCTGAAAATTCTTCATGTGTGTTATATATCTGTAATGAAAAATTAATATGTTAGACTTCCTGGAAACAAAACATAGACAAAATTATTGTGCATAGAATGCATTTTCTTTCTAGTTTTCTAACTGAAACTAATCAAATGTGTCATTTGCTTTGCTTTAAAAAATTTTATTTTTAATTGATAATAATTGTGTAGATTTACAGGGTACGAAATGATGTTTTGGTACATGTATGCTTTGCAGAATGATTAAATAATTCTAATTAATATATCTATCACTTCACATACTCATTTATTTGTGATAGGAAAATTTCAGATTCACCCTTTCAGCAATTTTGAAATATATATTATGTTATTATTAACTGTAGTCACAGTGCTGTGCAGTAGAACACCAGAATTTATTCCTCCCGTCTAAGTGAAACTTTGTACTCTGACCAAAGTCTTCCCTTTCGCCACATCCGTCCCCCAACCCAGTGTCTGGTAAGCATCATCCTGCTTTCTCTATCTATGAGTTTGATATTTTTAGATTCCACTTATAAGTGAGATCATGTAGTATTTGCCTTTCTGTGCCTGGCTAATTTCACTTAGCATAATGTCCTCTATGTACATCCATGTTGTTGCAAGTGACAAATATCCTTCTTTAAAAGGGTGAATAGTATTTCATTATATATATATATCACATTTTCATATTTCATTTTATATCTGTCTATCTATATCTATCTATATATCACATTTTCCTTATCTATTCCATTAATGGGCACTTGGTTTTTTCCATGTCTTGTCTCTTGTGAATAAAGCTTCAATGAACATGGTAGTGCAGATATCTCATTCACATATGGATTGCAATCCCTTGGATATATGCCCAGAAGTAGGATTACTGCATTGATCAGATAGTAGTTCTTATTTTACATTTATGAGATACCCCCATAATGTTTTCCAAAATGGCAGTGCTGATTTGCAATACCGCAGTGTACAAGGTTTCCCTCATCTCCACATCCTAGCCAACACTTATCTTTCATCTTTTGATAATAGCCAATATAACATGTGTGAGGTGTTACAGCATTGAGTTTTTAATTTGCCTTACTCTGATTTGTGATGTTGAACTTTTTTTTTTTTTTTTTTTTTTTTTTTAATACAGCTGTTGGCCATTTGTATATCTTCTTTTTAGGAATGTCTACTCAGGTCCTTTGTCTATTTTTAATAGCGTTATTTGTTTTCTTGTTACTGAATAGTTTGAATTCCTTATTTATTTTGGATGTTAGCCCTTATTTAATGTTTGATTTGCAAACATTTCCCCAATTTGTAGGTTATCTCTCTACTGTTTCTTTTGCTGTGCAGAAGCTTTTTAGTTTGAGATACTCCCATTTGTCTATTTTTTGCATTTGTTGCCTTTGCTTTTGGGGTTGTATGTAAGAAATTTCTGTCCAGACCCATGTCATGGAGATTTTTTTCCTATGTTTTCAACTAGTGTTTCAGGTATTACATTTAAAATTTTAATTTATTTTGCATTGGTTCTCGTATAAAGGGTGAGATTAAGGGTCCCATTTTATTCTTCTGTGTGTGATACCCAATCTTTCCAATGCAATTTATTGAAAAGACAGTCTTGGCTGGGTGTGGTGGCTCATGCGTGTAATTCCAGCATTTTGGGAGGCCAAGACCAGTGGATCACAAGGTCAATAGATCGAGACCATCCTGGCCAACATGGTGAGACTCTGTCTCTATGAAAAATACAAAAATACAAAAATTAGCTGGATGTGAGCCTGAGAGGCAGAGGTAGCAGTGAGGGGAGACTGTGCCACTGCACTCCAGGGGAAGGGAAGGGAAGGAAAGGGAGGG
>PVKV010026803.1:0-27282 GCA_004027835.1 Alouatta palliata
TTACAGAACTCTCCACCCCAAATCCACAGAATATACATTCTTCTCAGCACCACATCACACCTACTCTAAAATTGACCACATAATTGGAAGTAAATCACTCCTCAGCAAATGCAAAAGAACGGAAATCATAACAAACAGTCTCTCAGACCACAGTGCAATCAAGTTAGAACTCAGAATTCAGAAACTAACTCAGAACCGCGCAGCTTCTTGGAAACTGAACAACTGGCTCTTGAATGTTGACTGGATAAACAATGAAATGAAGGCAGAAATAAAGATGTTCTTTGAAACCAAGGAGAATGAAGACATAACATACCAGAATCTCTGGGACACATTTAAAGCAGTCTCTAGAGGAAAACATATAGCAATAAATGCCCACATGAGAAGCAAGCAGAGATCTAAAATTGACACCCTTTCATCAAAATGGAAAGAGCTAGAGGAGGAAGATAAAAAAAAACTCAAAGCCTGGCAGAAGACAAGAAATAACTAAGATCAGAGAAGAACTGAAGGAGATAGAGACACGAAAAACCCTTCAAAAAATCAGTAAATCCAGGAGCTGGTTTTTCGAAAAGGTCAACAAAATAGACCACTAGCCAGATTAATAAAAAAGAAAAGAGAAAATAATCAAATAGATGCAATATTAGATGTTTTTCTTATCAAGTTCTTTGAGGTCCTGTCTTCTGGTTATTAATCTTGTCAGATGGGTCATTTGCAAATATTTTCTCCTATTCTGTGGGTTGTCCCTTCACTTTGTTGATTGTTTCCCTTCATGTACAGACGTTTTTTCACTTGATATCATCCCATTTGTCCACGTTTGGTTTGGTCGCCTGTTCTTATGGGGCATTACTCAAAAAATCTTTGCCCAGTCCAATATCCTGGAGATTTCTCCTAGTGTTTTCTTTGTAGTTTCATATATTTAAGTCTTTAATTCATTCTGATTTAATGTTTGTATATGGTGAGACATAAGGGTCTAGTTTCATTATTCTATATATGGATATTTAGTTATCCCTGCAACATTTGTTTTAGAGATCATTTTCCCAGTGCATGTTCTTGGCAGTTTTGTCACAAATGTATTCACTATAGATGTATCAACTTATTTCTGAATTTTCTATTCTATTCATCTATGTGTCTTTTTATATGCCAGTACTATGCTTTTTTGGTCACTACAGCTCTTAGAATAATTTGAAGTCAGGTACTGTGATTCCTCACGTTTTGTTCTTTTTCCTTAGGATAGTTTTGGCTACTCTGCATTTTTTGTGCTTCCATATAAATTTTAGAATTGCTTTTATTTAATTTCTGTGAAGAATATCATTGGTATTTTGACAGGGATTGCATTGAATCTGTAGATTGCTTTGAGTACTACATGAATATTTTAACAATATCAGTTCTTCCAGTCCATGATCATCAAACATATTTTTAATTTTTTGCATCATCTTTAATTTTGTGCATAAATGTTTTATTGTTTTCATTGTAGGAATCTCTCACTTGTTTGGTTAATTCCTAGGTATTTAATTTTATTTGTAGCTATTGTAAATGTGATTACTTTGCTGATTTCTTTTTCAGATTGTTTGCTGTTGGCATGTAGAAATGTTACTAACTTTTGTATGTTGATTCTGCATCTTGCAAATTTAATGAATTTGTTTAACAGTTTTAATAGTTTTTTGGTGGAGTCCTAGGTTTTTCCAAATACAAGATAATATAATCTGCAAACAAGGATAATTTGACTTCTTGCTTTCCAATTTGGATGCCATTTATTTGTTACTCTTGTCTGTTACTAGAACGTCCAATACTATCTTGAATAATAGTGGTGACAGTGGGATTAACTTTATATTCTTCCAAGTCTTAGAGAAAAGGCTTTCAGGTTTTTTGCCATTCAGTAGAATACTAGCTGTGGGTCTGTCATATATTGCTTTTATTGTGTTGAAGTATGTACCTGCTATTTCCAGTTTTTTAAAGAGTTTTTATCATGAAAGGATGTTGAATATTATCAAAAGATTTTTCAGCATCAATTGAAATGATCAAATGGTTTTTGTCCTTTCTTCTGTTGATATATTGATTTGCATATGTTGAATCATATTTGCATCTGAGATAATCCCACTTGGTAATGATGAACTATGTCTTTATTGGGTGGTTGAATTTGGTTTCCTAGGTTTTTATTGAAGACTTTTGTACCAATGTTCATTAGAAATATTGGCCTATAGTTTTCTTTCTTTCTTTCTTTTTTCTTCTATGTATCTTCGTCTGGTTTGGGAGTAATGCTAGCCTCAAAAAATGGGTTTTGAAGTATTCTCTCCTCATCTACTTTCTACATTGCTTGAAAAGGATTGGTGCTAGTTCTTCTTTAAGTGTTTTGTAGAATTCAGCAGTGAAGACATTAAGTCCTGGGCTTTGCTTTGATGGGAGTTTTGTTTTGTTCTGTGTTTTTTTTTTTTTGTTTTTTTTTTGTTTTTTGTTTTTTTTTTTCAGCTTCAATCTCATTAATTGTTATTGATAAATTCAAGTTTTGCATTTTTTAATGGTTCAATCTTGACAGATTGTACATGTCTAGGAATTTATCTTTTTTTCATGGTTTTCCAATTTACTGTTATATTTGCTCATAGTAACTTCTAATGATCCTTTGGATTTCTGCTGTTTCAATTGTAATGTCTTTTTTTGTCTCTGATTTTATTTATTTGGGTCTTCTTTCTTTTTTTTCTCCTCAGCTGGGCTAAAGCTTTGCCAATTATATTTATCAGAAAAACAACTTTTTATTTTGTTGATCTGTTGCGTTTTTTTGTTTGAATTTTATTTATTTCTACTCTGACGTTTATTTCTTTTCTTGTACTAATTTGGGGTTTGTTTTGCTCTTGCTTTCCATTTCTTAAAGATGCATCATTAGACTGTTTATTTCAGGGCTCCCAAACCCCTGCACTGTGGATTGGAAGTCCCTGGCCTGTTAGGAATCAGGGCCACACAGCAGGAGGTAAGCGGCCCTCAAGTGGGCATTACTGCCTGAGCTTTCTCTCCTGCCAGATCAGTAGTAGCATTAGATTCTCATAGAACTGTGAACTCTAAACTGTATTGCGAACTGTGCATATGAGGGATCTAGACTGCATGCTCCTTATGCGAATCTAACTAAAAGCCTGATGATCTGAGGTGAAATAGTTTCATCTCATCCTGAAACCATCTCCCACTATCCAGTCCATGGAAAAAGTGTCTTCCACAAAACCAGTCCCTGGTGCCAAAGAGGTTTGGGACTGCTGACTATTTGAAGCTCTTTCACTTATAAATGTAGGCATTTATTGCTATTAACTTTCCTATTACTGCCTTTGCTGTACCCCATTTGCTTTGCTATGCTTTGTTTCTATTTTCATTTTTTTCCATTTTTTAAATTTTCATAATTTCTTCATTGACTCACTGGTAATTCAGGAGTATATTGTTTAATACACATGTGATTATATCATTTCCAAAGTTCTTCTTGTTTTTGATTTCTAGTTTTATTCCATTGTGGTCAGGAAACATACTTTATATAATTTCAAATATTTTGAACTTAAGATTGTTTTTGTGACCTAATATGTAGTCTGTCTTTAAAAATGAGCCATGTGCTGAGGAAAAGAATGTGTATTCTGCCATTGGAAATGTTCTGTACAAATCAATTAGGTCCATTTTGTCTATAGGGCAGACTGAATCTGATGCTTCTTTGTTGACTTTTTTATCTGGATAATCTGTCTGATGCTGAAAATGAGGTTTTGAAGTCTCCAGCTATTATTGTTTCAGAGTCTCTATCACTATTTAGCTCTTAATAATTGCTGTACATATCTGGGTGCTACAGTGCTTGGTGAGTTTGTATTTACAATCATTATATCATCTTGCTGATTTGTTTTCTTTATGATGTAGTGACCTTTTTTGTCTCCTGTTGCAGATTTTTTTCTGAAATACATTTCTTTTTATATAAGTACATCTACTTCTTGAGTTTTCTGGTTTTCATTGGCATAGAATATCTTCTTCTGTCTCTTTATTTTTAGTCTATGTTTATCTTTGCAGGTTGAAGTGTTTCTCTTGTAGGCAACAGATTGTTGGGTCTTATTTTTAATCTATTCAGCCAGTATGTGCCTTTTGATTGAAGAGTTTAGTCCCTTCACATTCAATACTATTATTGATAAGTAAGGATTTACTCCTGACAGTTTGTGATCTGTTTTCTGATCTTCTGTTCCTTCTTTCCATCCCTCCTGTCTTTTCTTTAGTGAAATTGATGTTCTTAGGTTGTATGTTTTAATTTTTTGCTTTTATTTTTTGTGTATTTGTTGTGTGTTTTTTGATTCGAAGTTACCATGAGTCTTGTAAACAACATATTATAATACAATATTTTAAACTGATTGCTATGCAGTTGGTATGCAATCAGTTTAAAATATTGGATTATAACACTAATTGCATAAACAAACAGCAAGCAAAGAAAAAACTAATAAAAACTCAAGGCTTTAACTTTATCTTCTTGCTTTTTAAATTTTTGTTATTTCTATCTGTTTATATTGTATAAGTATTAAATCTATTATAAATAATACAGGGTCAGCTGTGGTGCCTCATGCCTGTAATCCTAGCACTTTGGGAGGCTGAGGCAGGTAGATCACCTGAGGTCAGGAGTTCAAGACCAGTCTGCCCAACATGGCAAAACCTGGTATCTATTAAAAAATACAAAAATTAGCCAGGCGTTGTGGCACATGCCTGTAATCCCAGCTACTCAGGAGGCTGAGGCAGAAGATTTGCTTTAAACTAGGAGGAGAGGTTGCAGTGAGCCAAGATCACTCCATTGTATTCTAGCCTGGATAACAAAGCATGTAATCCAGCCTGGGTAACCATCTCATAATAATAATACAACAATTTCATCTTTTTATACCCAAGATATGAGCAGTTTACATGCCACAATTATAGCTTTGTAATATTCTGTTTTTGTGTGTGTGTTTAATATCCATTACTAGTGAGTTTTAGACCTTTAGATGATTCCTTATTGCTCATTAACATTCTTTTCTTTCGGATTGAAGAACTTTCTTGAGCATTTCTTATAGGACAGGTCTGGTGTTGATAAAATCCCTTGGCTTTTGTTTGCCTGGAGATGTCTTTCTCCTTCAGGTTTGTATTTTCTTTTTATCCATTTGGCCAATCTCTACCTTTTGATGGATTGCAATATTAAATCTGTTTACATTTAATGTAATTATTTATCTGGTTGAATTTACATAAACTATTTTGCTGTTTATTTTCTATATTTCATGTTTATTCTTTTTTCTTTACTTACATTAAATAATTTTTATATGTTAATTCCTGTATTAATTTTAATAATTTTATTGGACCAGAGCTAATATCTACTGTCTGAAATACAGTGATTTTATATAATTTGTCCTTTCTTTAAAGTTGTTTCAGGAAACTCACCTATTTATTTTGGCTGGAAATAGACTTCACTAGACTTTATTGTATATTTATAATGAATATTATAAAAATTTCATGTTGAAAAAGAATTTTCCACAAGAGGTTTAAAAAAAATCTTTGTAGACTACAGAATCCTCTGGAACATATAGATTTCTTTACCTTCCCTCTTTATATACTGTACTAGTTATATGTAAGATATCCAAACACACTGTAACCCCTGTAACACAATTGTATGTTTCCGAACACATTTCACACATATTTAACACACATATAATATTTGTGCTTTCTAATGCCCATGCCTCCTCCCTTTATTCTTTCTTTTTCTTCCTTTCTTCTTTTACACTGTTTTTCCTTCCTTCCACTTCCTTTCTTCTTTCTTTTCTTCCTCTTCATTTTTTCCTCTAATGGTCTAAATGTATTTCCTCTAATGGTACAAATCCCATGTCTGGGATTACAGACATGAGTAACTGGGTCCAGCCCAAACCTTCACCTTCTAAGGGCACTGGGATGAACAGACGAATTGGCTTGAGAGTGGGTAAGGGAGTGTGGGCTAGGTTATAGGGAAGGTGATACCAAATACCTAACTATGTGCTTAAGTTTCACTGCAAGATTACTAAAAGCAAGACTAGACCAGACACTGCTAAAGAACAAGGCCTGCTTGACATGTTCATGAATCACCTGATCCATAGCATATATTCTTTTTATGACTAAATCTTCCACTCCAAATTTTCTAGAGCATATTACCTGTCAGCAAAATGAATAGTGAGATGTTTCAGCCCATTTTAAAATGTGAAATTTTGCCTCTTTAATATTAATTCAAAACTATATCATATTTTCTTGTCTCCACCTCTAACCCAAGGAAAAAGGCAAATACTATGAAAGGGAAGTTTGAACTTAGTTTTCCTTAATGTTCAACCCTACAATGACTTTCAGTCAGAAATGGGTTAAACTGGAAAATGTTTTTGTTTCTGTTGTGAACAGATAATGCTAGGAGAGATTTTCATTTGTTTGTTTTTTAAGTTAATTTGAAAAGAAAGAAAAAAGGGTAAAAAAATGTCTACAGAATTTTCTCCACATGGTTAGACTCTGAGAGCATCCATTCCCACTCTAGAACAGAAAAAGAGGGGCTCTACTGAGACATTTTCTGTTCCAACAGAGTGTGCACTCTTAGATTTGGGTCTGCCTTGAGTCCAGCTGGAGCGGTAACAGAAGAAAGCGTTTAATACCAATTTGACAGTATTTCAAATTCCGGCATATATCTCAGTCTACCTACAACCAAATTGACCTCTGAGAGTCCTCAGATAGCTACTTCATACAGCAGATTTAATGAGACCGCAGATGGAGTGAGCTTCCTCTATATGGAATTGGATGAAACTTCTTTCAGCACCAGAGCTGTAACACTTGGCCCCTATCTAAGAAAGTCCTCCTCAATCTAATCTCTGGAGTAAAGATATTTAGAATATTTCAAGAACTAGCTGAATTAAGTACTTAATCTTTTCCCAATCATTATTTCAATTATTAGAGTAAATAGGATTTCTGACCCTTTTTTAACCAAACATGAGAGCTAGTGGTGGTAGCAGGAATAAACTGTATACTTTCTGGTTGATAGAGAAAACAGAATAGAATTTCTAAAACTGAAGAGAAAGAAGAACTTAGCTTAAAAATGACCTATAAATAATATAAATGTCTCTACCTTGTAGGGGTTTGGTTGCTCCCACTGCATTCACAAATAAGAATGGTTGCACAGAAAGTAAAGTTGTAGAGAGAAACTTGATGGAAAATAAATATGGTTAGAATGATAATAATTAAATTCAAAAGTTAGGGAGCTGAGATGCTGCACTTTCCCTTGATGACAGGTTTTTTCCATGATACTTATATTTTGGCAATTATATATTTTTCAATGCACATGAAATTCTAAATATGTTCATGATTAAATTATGATTCACCATAGCATTCCCAAACTTCTCCCCCAACATTAGCCTAATAAGCTATCAGAGTTACAAAGTGAAATCTTTCTGTAAGAATGTTTACATTTAACGTTTTTAGAGATTCAAAAAACACATTACTGTTAAAAGTGTTCAAAGAAATCATTAAGTAAATAATTAAATTTTGTTGAACCTAGTATTTTCTAATTTTATTAGACCAGAAAAGTCTTTTTTTGTCATTTAATACTTAATAAATTAAAATACATCTTTTTCTGGAATACACTTAAATTTATATTACTGAAACACAGTTGAGGATATGTGTTCTGTGTTAATTGAGGGGATTTTATCTTTAATTCGATAATTTACATTAATATCTGAGCAACATAAAAACAATATCCCACCAAGTAGTTTGAACAGATTCTACCATATCTATACTTTCACTAAAATTTTAGAATATGAGACTTTGGAAATGGATACAAACACTGTCATTGATATAATTGATAAAAAGCAATAATTAGAAAAATGATATAAGTAGCACAACTATTAATAATATCTGTAGATTTGCACTTTCAATCAGCTAATCCATAAGAATAAATCTCTCACCTTGTCTAGACAATTGATCAATTTTCTTTTAATTTTTAATTTTTAATTTGTAACTATTTCTACATTCACAAAATAGTTACTGTACTAGTCAGGGTTCTCCAGCCAGAAAGAGCCAATAGGTTAACACACACACACACACACACACACACACACACACACACACACACACGAATTTTAAAAAGTATTGACTCATGATTTACAGTCACTGATAAGTCCCACAGTCTGCTGTCTACAAGCCGCAGACCAAGAAGGCTGCCAGTGGCATAATCCAAAGGCCTGAGAGCTAGGGAGCCAATGATGTAGATTTCCATCTGAGTCTGATGGCCTAAGCAGCAGCAGTGCCAAAGGCAGGAGAAGACGGATGTCCCATCCCAACAGTCAAGCAGAAAGCAAGATCAATCTTTCTTTGTCTTTTTGTTTTATTCAGACCTTCAAGGAATTTGAGGATGACTACCCACAAGGGGAAGGGCCATCAGCTTTACTCAGTTCACCAATTTAAATATTAATATATTCTGGAAACACCCTCACTGGTACACACAGAAAAAATGTTTCATCATGAATATTCCATGGCCCAGTCAAATTGACACATAAAATTAATCATCATAATTATAAACTTGATGGAAAAAATTACCATACACTCGTCACTCAGCTTTCCCTACTATGAACATCTGACATTAATATTGGCACAGTATTATTAACTACAGACTTTACTTGGATTTCTCGAGTTTTTCTACTACTATATGTTTTTAGGTTCCTGAATAGTACTCAGAATACTACATTGCATCTAGTCATGTCTCCTTGGCCTCTCTCAATTTGTGACAGCTCCTCGAACTTTGTTTTTCATGACTTTGATACTTTTGAAGAGTAGTAGCCATATGGTAGACATTGGTGTATCATTGTTGCCCATATTAAGCCAACTTTGGCCATTGGGATATCTTTCAAGGTGGCTCTTTGGTTACCTGTATCTTTTTCACATGCTGACTTTCTTTGAGTTTTTCATTTGTTTGTTTTTTGTTGGCTGTTGGTGATTTTGTCTATGTATGCTTTAGAAAATCACTTCCTTACCCAGTGGACCCATAAACATTTGGCCTCATTTTGACCTGCAATAAAATAGTTATCTAAATCCAGATAAAGGTCTTAGTTTTGGAAGCAAAGTGCCATGTTTTTCTGCTAGTAAATAAACAAAAGCAATTTTTTTATTGTTCAGTGTTGTTGCAATCAGCAACTTAAGCCTCTTTTGCTGAGCTTCTATTACAGCAGCACGGTCATTTGCAATTATTGTTATGATAATCACAATATTTTGTATGTCATATTTAAGTTGTCAAGTATTGCCTCTGATTAAACTTTGATGGTTACATAGGTGTTAAATGATTATAAGACCATTTTAGGCATTACTAGGAAGTATAGAAGTCTTAAATCTGCAAAATAGGGCACAAAACCACTTGTTAATGGCAAATTTCCTTTTTTAAAAAATGTGTACATTATGTCACAATATTACTTCTACATAAACATACTAAATTAGTAGGGCCTTAACAAGAAAAATTTTGTTATATTGTGTAAGGATAATTTTCAGAAACCAGAGACCTACTACAGTAAAAATGTCTTGAGTTATAAGGAAAAATGTAGTTAATCATTGCAATAATATGATGCTTGACAAATTACTTTTGGTTGACCAGTATTAACAGCTGCTTTCTGTGTTTCTATACCATCAGCAAAATCAGACATTACAAAAAATATGTCATTCTATATAGATGAGGACGTTAATCTCATATGTACAAAAATTATTCTAATACCATTTTACCCCTTTTAAAAAATAGTAAATACTTTTAACCATAACTAGTTGTTGAATAATATACTCATAAAGGGTATATTCTTAGAGTCCATATTATTAACTGTGGTTCAGTCAGAAACAAAGTAATTCTCTTGAATGAAACTTACCATGAATGGTATCATAAATGCTGCCAGTACCATTTTAGGATAATGCTTTAGGACTTACTCAATTTTCTTTGGGAAAAGGGATATATTAATAGTTAAATTTTCTATTCATTTATTGTCCATTGAATGTAAAATAATGTTCTGTCTGTACAAAGAGTTTATCATAGAATTAATGGCATTAGAAAAATCATAAGTTAATAAATAAATTAAAAATAAATATAAGTAGGTCCATATGTAAGTACTAATTTTGACCTGATCTTCTCAGATAAAGCTATTTTATATTGTTTAAGGATATAGAAATCTGACATCACTACTGTCCTGTACACACATACATACAAAAACGTGCACACACAGATATTTATTTATATTAAGATTTATGTTAGGAGATTTACTGCAAGGAATAGCTTTATGTGATTGTGGAAGCTGGTTAAGCAAATCCAAAATCAATAAGGCCAGTAGTCAGAAAGGAATATTATGAATAGTACTGAACTCTACCAGCATGGGCCAAAGGTATCAACCACAGGTGTGTTTTGTTCCTTAGAAAAGCCACAGCCCTGCTTTCAAGCTATTTCAACTTACTAAAGCAGGCACATCATATTATCTAGAATATTTTTCCTCACTAAAGAAATTAGATATTTTAATTACACCTGCAAAATTCTTTTTCAGCAATACTCAAATAACATGTGATCACGTAACTGGAGACTGTATCATAGTCAAGTTGACATATCAAGAGTCATCACAGTCCATGAGTTGTTATGATCACCATTCTGTGCAATAGATTACAAAAGTTTTTGTTACTGAAACTTTGTACCTTTTGATCAACATCTCCCCCTTGTTCCCTTCCTAAACATCCTTCTCCTAACCATCGTTTTATTGTCTATTTGAATAAGTTTAACTTTGTCAAATTATACATGTAAGTGAGACGGTACCTGTCTTATTTCTCTTCCAGGCTCATTTACTTTGTTACAAATAATAGAATTTCATTCCTTTTTAAGACTAAATGATATTCCACTGTGCGTGTTGGGGATGGGTGGCGGGGGAGTATACATACCACATTTTCTTTATTCTTGGATCGACGCCTAGATTGCTTCTAAATCTTGACTATTGTGAATAATATTGCAATGAGCATTGCATTGTATATTACAAAATTGCTAAATAGTAAATTTTAAATATTTTCACTACAAAAATAAGTATGTGAGATGATGGATTTGTTAATGTGATTTAATCTTTCCAAATTGTAAACATATATCAAAACATCATTTTGTACCCTGTAAAGATATACAATCAAAATAATTTAAAAAAAAAAGTCATCACAATCACTAACTTGAGTATTATTTCAACCTCTCCTTACTTTTTCTAACTGTAATTATAGCTTTAGAAAAAAACAAAATAATGATCAGCACTTTGAAAATATGAAATTTTCCCCAGAAATCATTGAAATCTTTCTATTTTAAAATTTTATGATCTCAGATTACTCTCTAAACATCATTTAACACTGGAATTAGAGATATTATTAGTGGATATACAGAAAGGTGGAATTTCCTCAAAGATATGTTAGCTTTGAGCATAAGGACTCGTGTTTAGCACCACCAGTGTTAACACCTGATTAAAAAAAGTTGTAAGGTGTAATATAGGAACAATTATAAATAGAGTGAAAAAAAATTTGTGATTGAACTCTAAAATTTTAAATAATGAACTTGAAAATCTATACCCAATATAATTTGGAAAGTGTTTCCTTATTAAACTTTAGTTTATTATACTTTGTTATAAATTAATTTTCTTGGAATATTACAGATTTTTAAGAATCTTAGAAATGCAAAATTTGGGAAGGATAAATTAAATCTATTTCTATGATTTCCCACAAGGTCTAAATCCAAGCATGATTTATGAATCTTTAATCAGTTTTTTAAAATTAAACTTACATGAGTCCTAAGGTGTGATTGAGAAGTGTTTTTGTTTGTTTTGTTTTGTTATTTGTTTTTAAGACAGAGTTTCACTCTTGTTGCCCAGGCTGGAGTGCAATGGCACGATCTTGGCTCACTGCAACCTCCCCCTTCCAGGTTCACGTGATTCTCCTGCCTCTGCCTCCAGAGTAGCTGGGATTATAGGAATGCACCACCACACCCAGTTAATTTTCGTATTTTTAGTAGAGATGGGGTTTCACCACGTTGGCCAGAATGGTCTTGATTTCTAGACCTTCTGATTCGCCTGCCTTGGCCACCCAAAGTGCTGGGATTACAGGCACAGGAAGTGTTTCTAACAGATTTTTTTTTTTCTTAAATAGGTAACATTTTTACACTAGCTTGAAAACAAAGTTTAGATCAAATCAGGTACATGCTCAGGTAAATGCTTTGGTAATTTTCTCTTTAGCACTTTGAAAGCTACTTTCTAGGACTTCTAACTGGGAGCTCTAGTTTCTTTTTATTCTTCACTAAGGAACTTAGCTGACATTGTCCTGCTTCTGTGGCCATAGTAATATGTTTCAATTGCCTGATAAAAGGTTAATCTATGTAGGTAAGAAGGAAGAAAGACTCAAATGGATATGACGTTTCTATTATTTCTTGAAATTGTTCTCAATATCATCTAACTGAATGATTTGCATCACAAATACCTGAAGTGCTTGTTAAAATTCCAAATTCCCACATTCCAACTCAGACTACAGAATCGTATTAGTGGGACTCTGGATTTTCTCCTGTGCCCTTAATTTTAAGAACTGCTACCTTTAGGTAAAATTATCCATAGCACAGGGCTTCAAATGCTTAAACCTCTACAAAATACAAACTACAAAATGCACTTTTGAGTATTCTTCAGGAAAATAATGAGAGACAAAAATCATTTAAAAGTACACATCAACTAGGTTAGGTCATTCGAATTAATCACCCTGGGAAGGCTTCCTACCTCTCCTGTCAATTGAACAACTTATTTAAGGAGCTCTGTCAGATACAATCCTCTTTACTTCACTTTGTCCCCTGCTGATACCGTTTTACAGGGGATTGCCAACATGCTGAGTGCCTGAAGGATCTAAACTCAGATTACAAAAGCAAACCCTGAATGCATGCTCTCTGGAAGGTAGACTCCTACCTGTTACAATACCAAGTGCTTAGGAGTGAGTCCAATAAGAGTGACACCACCTTGCAACTATTTCTTTTTATGAGATGTTCTTAATGCTGAGCCTCAGGAAAAGATTCTCATGGACAGATTACAAGTGTTCAAAAGCTTGCTGGAGATCATAGCACAAAGCCATGCTGTGTACACGTTCTGCAGCCAAATTTTCAAGTCTGGGTATGACCTAGAGATGAGAGGATAATTCAAATAGTGTCTTTTCCCATCCCGACCCCTATCAAATAATTGTTTCACTTTACTCTTGCTAAGGATCTTTTGAGCAGCGTTTAGATGCTATTTCTATAACCACAGGGCAAGGTAAATCCCTCTCATGGAGATAACTGTCCCAGATATTTTGCTATTTATGTCTGGAGTTTAAGACTTGAATTAGAAACTTTCATTTGTTTTGTTGCTTTCAAAGACTGAAGCCAACTAATATGCTTTCAGAATGACTTTATAATGCAGCAGGTTGAAAAGCCTGATCTGAAACCTATTATAGAATGGTATGTAACTGAATTTTAAAATTCACAGCCACTCACTGCCTGACAGTAAAAGAAATATGGAGAGTTCCATTGGAAATGTGGGCAGCCAGGCCTTTCCTCACATTTCCTCTACTGAATCTCATCCCTGGAAAATTTACATAGTCTTATCAAAGCCACTCCTGCCATATTACCTGAAGTGGCTCAGGTAATAAAATTTCTAATTAGGAAAGATGTATTACAAACAAGACAGAACTAACAAAGCATTGCTTCTTGCCAGTTTATAAGTAACAGTCCTCCCATCACCAGCTCATAGGCAAGGCTTTTTATTTTCCCCTGTACTGAGCAAATTTTAGAGAGCTCACACTTGCATTCTACCTTGCCTTTTATTCTTAAGCAATCCAACAGTTGATTACATTCAATACTGTTAAATATACTGTGAATGATTTAGCAGACATAAAAATAATAAAAATAAGTCTTCAAATACCTTTTAAAACGTGTGAGGAAAAACTCAGTAATTATGAAGAAAATGTAATGCTATATATTGTGTCTCAAAGGAGGGAAAAAGTATCATTGAGGTTCATATGCAAACTCTGATTTTCATATCATCAGAATTGATCCAAGCTTCCTCATGGTGACCAGAAAAATACAAACTCTAAAAATAATATAAACATAGGTATTTATTTTTAGAGTTAAAAAAGACTTACAATTTTAGCATATTGATACCAAACCATAGTACATCAAGTTTGAGAGTATATGTAAGAAGAAATTTTATGTTTGAACTTTATGAAATAACCTAGCCTCTCAAGTTATGGAGACAGCACAGTCTAAGAGTATGTATAGTGACAAAAGTCATAATACTATTCCAAGCTACCTTAAGTCAATCATTCTGAGGACCTTGAGTCAATTACTTTATTTTGAAGCCTCAGTTTCTACATCATTAAAAGTGTAGAATGATGGTAAAGATTGAATAACGTGACAGAGAAGAGACTGGTGGTAATCTCCAGGGTTTGCTTCAAATTCTTAACATACAAATACATGTCTGCATGCATACAATCTTTTAAAAAGCTTAGTATCTGCCATCCCAAATATTTGGAAAGCATAACCACTCTGAATTTGTCCAAGGAAAACCTCTAATCTCAGAGCAAAGAAATATTGGGAAATTCCTCATAAAGTAATAAAGAACAAGAATATATTTGCCCTAGACTGGGTCACAAATCCAAATGTCTATTACACACTTGCAAGTAAAATAAAGCAGTGAAGTGAACCACAAAGAAATATGTTTATTCCCACTCTTCTTGAAAACTGCAGTCTTATGAGTATTTATGGGTATATCTTTTGTCTTTTCTCTTGTGATGAGACATAGTACAGATAATGTTACTCTACCATGAAAGAGCGGTAGAACAAGGAAAACAGTAAATGGCAACTGATACTCTATTGTAATGTTGGAAAGATATAAGACAATAATTGGAACTATGCTAATTCAGACACATTATGTCCCTTCCCAAACATGCAGCTGTTACTCAGATCTTGACAATTCTTATCATGTGGTTAAATACAGATCTGGTGTTAGCAGATTTTTCAAGATAAGTTGGAAATCTAAATTTTTCTATAAAACCTACTGGTTTACATACTGAGTTAAACAAACAAAATATACCAATTAACACATATTCTGCTGAGCAGATGTGTCTGTGGAATTTCCCACAAGACATCTGTGCTATTGTTCTTTCTGTTGCAATCATAAATGTGTGTGTTCAAGTCTTGTCTATGTATGTTACTACAAAAGGCAGCGGGAAACACCTGAGAATTTTTTTTTGCTACCTAATTCCTGCTACTCACTGTTTGCTCACAACATCCAGATAAAAATTAAAGGATCAATGTTATCATATGTTTGGCATGACCTGTGAAAATTTTCACACTATCTATAATTTATAGTATAGTGACTTTAAATCTTAGTTCACATTAAAACTACCCAAGTTAACTTATTTTTTTTAATTGAAAATAGAGTCAGGATATCATTGTTATTTTAAAGCTTTCTCTGAAAAATTATATCACAGAGTTGCCTATAACTTCTGTAGTTTGGACTTACCTTTTTATACATAAGGACATTGAAGACAAGAGGAATCATATAGATATAATAGCCATTATATACTAATTCCACACTGTCTTCAGTACTGTGTGCTAAGTGATAGGGTTTGTATATGGCTACTGAAGGAGCCTCTGTTAGTCTAGAGCTAAATTTCCAAGTATGATGGGTTTGCTTTCTACTGTGGGCCTTCTAGCTTTGCATAAATTGTATAATAAACCAAAACAAATCAACTGGAGTTATGGGCTTTATCTTCTTACATTAACAGCAAAATGTCAGCCCATAGTTATTTTGAAGACCACCATGTATGGGCTTGCTGTGTCAGATGAAACACTAACATGTAGCTGAAATCACTGCCAAATACATCATTCTATTTTGGCTGACACCTATAGTGGTCTTGTTGAATCAAATCCTTTTTCATTTAAAGTACTGCATCTCTTGTTTAATGTAATAAGTGGTTGGAACTCTTAGTTTTCTTTTTAGTAAACTCAAAAGAAGAAAAGGCAAACACATGGTCTGATTAGAAGAAAATATATAAGACCAAGGTGTAATCCAGACTCTTCAAGGATCACAAATTGTCACAGACACTTACAGTAGTACCTCATGCAATATAGTGTCTAAAAAAAAAAGTTCGAATTATATTATTATTTCTAGCATTAAGTTTTCTCATTCATAAAAAGTGTTTTAGAACAGCATATGGAAAAAGTAAATTTGTATTATTTAAAAACATTTTATATGAGTTTCAAGTAAACAACACCTTTTTCTGTAAAGGCCAGAAAGTAAATATCTAAGGCTTTGGAAGCCACATGGTTTCTGTTGCAACTATTCAATGCTGCCATTTTACTGGGAAAGCAGCCATAGGTGATATTAAGAGATAAACAAATGGGCATGGTTCTGGTTCAGTAAAACTTTATAAAAGGAGGGTACAGACTGAATTGGGCCCATGTATCATAATTTTTCAACCTCTGTTGTAGTTATAAATGATACCCAATTTCTGAATATTGATTTAATTATCAATAGGCATACATCCCCAACAATAGCAGTGATCCTCAAATTATTCAAAATGAAAATAAGATGGGCAATATACATAATTAGTAAAGTAAAATAGTTAAATCTATAGCATTTTGGTGAGTTCCTAAGCTAATAATAGAGAAAAAAAAATTCAGAAGAAGTTGCCAAAAAATGTTTTTTCTTTCCCTCAATAACTTGGATACTCAGTTGGAAAAGGCTCAACCTATCATTTTTATTCTGATGATTAAAATTAGCCAAAACAATGACAAATAAAAGTTAAAGTTATGGATATATTATACTACAATGGATGCTCATTAAAATCACCTCATTTTTCTTGATTCCCAGCCTAGTTATTAAGTTGATCAATTTTTAATAAGATTTCATTGAGACTGGGATTCCCACTTCATCAATTTCTCAATTTTATAAGACATTAATCCTTATGCACATTTTACAATTTATATCAGTACTGAATAATACGTGCCGCAGCATATACACCTGTCTGCACAGTTCTCTGCTAAACAGATACAACACCTGCTGGTGAACATTGTTTAGGATCTCACTAACTCAAATTGTGATCCATGAACCAATGTTTAGTCACTTGGGATCTTGTTAGAAAGCAGAATACTGAATCAGAATCATGTATATCAAATTTAAGAACCACTGCTTACAACACACTTATAAAATATGCTCTGAGCTATGCAATAGAAATCTGAGATGACTCTAATTTTATGTTTGTTTTAATTAGGAATTTATCTCATCTGTTCTTACAATAAGGACATACACCTCAGCTAAGACTATAAAATGAATCTAATCAAAAGGGGAAAATATTTCTTAGGCAAGAAAATAAAAGTATACAATTGAAAAGTCGTACTTTTCAACTGACAGCTGTTAAATAATATTGAGGGAATCGTTGCGCTCATGTAGTTAGTCTTACTATACAGTGCATTGACCCAAGTTTTATTGTTGATGTTGATTTTTATGCTAGCAATAAACATTTGTTCTACAAGTATAAAATGCCCGAAGAGAGGAATATTGACTGTGGAATGAGAAAACTAGAATAGAGGTTGAGGGCTACATTTATATTAGAAAATCTTTTGTACTTCCCCTTAACAGTCAATTCAACAAAACTTTCAAACAATGAAGGAGAGCCAATTCCCTCTTTAAGACCATCACTTTAGAATATTATTACCCAGTGCAGACTACTTTGATTCTGATGCAGATTCTCTCTGAGCTACATACTGATACCAGGAGACTCATATGCTTAAGTATAGACTAGTGGTCCACAAAGTAGGTAGATATGCACCTCCCAATAGGTGTGCTGGGTAGTCGATAGGAAGCAGTAAAATATTAAGATTTATTTTTAATTATTTCCTTGCCTCATATTTATTTAACTTCTCTTTTTATATTACTGATAAATAATAGCATGCACTAATACCGAAATTGATATTAAATAAATATGCATATATCAGATATAAAGATTCTTTTTCTTTTTTTACTTATATCAGTGTGTTCAAAATACAGAGTCCTTCCGAGAAACAAGAAAACATCAGTACATCAAAATTTACTTGTATATTTATGAATTTATGTATAACATATATATGAGAACAAAGTTAAAAAGCATTTCTTATTTAACAAAAATGATCAATATTTGGTATTGTTACATTTAGGAATCTAGATTTTAGGAGAGCATTATTTTCTTAAATTAGGTAATGTAAGCACCACTGACATCATTTGATACAAAAATATGGATTTATAATTGTTACAATAAATACCCAAAAGGCCACTATTTCTATAAGCAAGTGCGATTGGTTGCAACCAACATGACATATAGGATCTTAAATGTGTAAAGTATAGTCATTTTTAGGCATACAAGACTTATTTCAACTCACTTTGGCCTCTATTATCTTCACTAGATTCTTATTCATTTTTTTTATATAATGAGTCAATATAGTAGTCTTCAATTTGTCTTTTCTGTGTTTCTATAGTAGCTATCAGTTTCAGATCTAAATTGAAAAGCTTTAAATTAAGTTCATCCTCAACCATCCTAACTGCTATGGATGCCAAAATACTTGCTAAACTGAAGTCAATCACTGCCTTAAATCTGTTCCTTCTGAATATATAGCTGAATTTCATAAATTTAATGTTTGAACATAATGGAAATAAATACAGATGCTCTTAAATAAAACAAAAATGCTATTTTGTGCTTTGAAAAAATGTGACAATCATGAAATATAAATTTGATCAATTTCAACTATCTGCCTCCTTGTTGTTCTGTGTTTATAAGCGTTAAAGATAACTTTCTCACAATTACAATATTGAGATTGCTATAAAAATAGGTTTGATCAACAGTTTTGTTTGATATATTTACATCAGCCCAAGACGCATGTCTACAATTAACTCTATGTTAAAACAGTAAGACTACAATAATGCCCCATAATTCGATTTGTATAGATGTTGGCAGTTTCAAAGTACCTTAGTAAGTTTTTTAGAAATTCTTAGCAAAACCTTTATGAGGTACTTTGACTAGAATTGAAACAAATGCAAATACCCTTTGATGAATTTAAATCAAAGGTAGAAAAGAATTCCACTGAAACCTAAAGATCAGGATCATACTGGCTGTTAGCATAATTTTGGAAATTGTGATTATACTTCAACAAAATCATGATACACATACTGCTCTGAACTATTTTAGCTTTAATTTTCATATTTTTTTTGATATTCCCTATTGTATGTTAGGCTCTTAGTTTTGCACCTGTTTATCCATTTACATAAAAATATTGGTATATATACATATTATTAGTCTCAATTATTGGAGAATATTTTTATGTAAATGGATAAACAGCTATAAAACTAAGAGCCCAAAATGCAATAGGGGATAACAAGAAAAAGGAAAATTAAAGCTAAAATAGTTCAGACCAGTATGTGTATCATGATTTTGTTGAAGTATAATCACAATTTCCAAAATTATGCTAACAGGCAATATGATCCTGATCTTTAGGTTTCAGTGGAATTCTTTTCTACCTTTGATTTAAATTCATCAAAGGGTATTTGCATTTGTTTCAATTCTAGTCAAAGTACCTCATAAAGGTACTATATATTCAGATGGAACAGATATATGTTCATAAATATATGTTCATAAATATATATTATGTTCATATATAACATATACATCAACAGGGATTGAGGACCCTGTTCATATATATGAACAATATATATATGAACATCATATATATATGTTTATAATATATATATGTCCATAATATATATATATATGATGTTCATAAGCATAGTCTTATACAACAGGGTCCTCAATCCCTGTGCCATGGATTGGTGCCTGTGAGGAATGGGCCATATAGCAGGAGGTGAGTGACAGGCAAGGGCACTTTACTGCCTAAGCTCCACCTACTGTCAGATCATCAGTGTCCTTACATTCTCATAGGAACCAGGTTCCTATTGTTAATCGCACATCTGAGGGACCTAAGCTGTGTGCTCTGTATAAGAATCCAACTAATAATGCCTGATGACCGCAGGTAGAATAATTTCATACCTAAACCACCATCCTGCCTGACCCACAGGTCCGTCTGTGGAAAATTTGTCTTCCAAGAAGCTGGTCCCTAGTGCCAAGAAGGGTGGGAACAGCTGTTACACAAATAAAACGTTATAGATTTTAATGGCTTTTGTAAAATAATCCCTAATTAATTAAAATAACAATCTGGGAGCTGAAAACTTGAGTTTGAATCCACCACACTAATTAATGGTGTAACAGGGTACAAATGTCAATTAACTTTCTGCACTTCAGTTCATTATACATAAAAAGGAGACAAAACCAACTTTATGGACTTGCAGTAATACCCTGAATTACAAAATAGATCATTTTTAATCTAAAATCTCCAACAAGATATGACTTGTTACTAGTAATGTCACAAAATACAGCAGCATTCAAGAATTAAGCTTTACAAGTCTTATTTGGTTCAGCATCAACTTAATTTCAGTGTGCATGTGTATGTGTGTATGTATGTGTCTATATACCATTAACATTCATTTTAAAATTTTGAAGTGGACTTCACCAATATTTTTCATTGTTTCCTCCCTAAGCCACAGATTCTAATTTGGTTTCTCAATATACCACTATCCATTACATAACTTCTATGAAATAACAAAAGTATTATACAGTATGTAAGCATTCAAAGACTTTTTTTAAAAAAAATTCTGCTAAAAGGATTTTTTCATTCATTCTTCATATTTTTCATTAATCAGTGCTTAATATAAAAATTCTCTGCCTGAAAAAATACTGGTGCAAAAACATTCAGAGAAGCATAAAAAGGATGGACTTATAAGCATTAGTGGAAGGACTGCTGCTTCAAAAGGACAGTCATTTCTAACATATATTTTGACAACTATAAATTATGATGCTCTGAATTTAGAAAGTAATGATGAAGTAATTCTCAGTAAAGAGAAACACCAGTTCCAAAAGAATCTCTTTAAAATACTGTTACTAAATACATTACAAAGTTGTCACACCTGTATTTGCCATCCTTCATAGAATACTTTAAATTTTATTATGAGAAAATAATAAGATCGTGATTGCACATATATTTTCTTCCAAATGTAATGAGTAAACATGGAATATTCCAACTAAACTAAACTGGAAGATGTTTGTCCCTTGCCATGTTATTTACCACGGATCCATACAGCAACAGTAGCTCTTTTTTCAAATGCCATGAGATATATGTGATGCTTTCAAAAGTGCTAACTGTGAAAGAAAATAAAAAAGCTTATGTGTGATAAACTCAATGGAATTCCAAAACAGCTGCTTTTCTGGTGCAATTGCTGGTTTAGACATTAGGATAGAGGAATAGAAAGTTTGATTTTATATAGTTTAAATGTGGCCTAGCAATATGCAATTGTTAATGATTGCTAGGAAATAGCCAGGTGGGTTGGTATAAATTTGCAATGTTATAATTGATTTTAAGAAAAATGTGAAATTTAAAAATAATTTTAAATTCAAAAAGTGTAAATAAAAAGTGTTTTGGATAATACTATAAACCTATGTAAATAATTTCACAATTTTTAACTTTTATCAAAATAGTTAAATATATTCATTTAAATAACATGTTAATAGTCACAAAAAATAGCCTTGCTTGACTGTTTACATGTAAGTTCATTCTCAAAAAGCAATGAGGAAATACCTGGAACTGGGTAATTTATAAAGAAAAGAGATTTACTTGGCTCACAGTTCTGCAAGCTGTATGGAAAGCACAGCAAGTTATGCTTCTGGGGAGGCCTCAGAAAGCTTCCAGGCATGGTGGAAGGCAAATGGGGAGCAGACGTCTTAAATGGGCAGAAACAGGAGAAAGAGAAGTATCACATGTTTTTAAACGAACTGATCTCACGGAAATTCCCTCCCTATTGAGAGAACAGTTCCAAAAGAATGGCGTTTAAACCATTCATGAGAAATCTACCCTCATGATCCTGTCGTTTTCCACCAGGCCCCATCTCCAGCACTGGGGATTATGTTTCAACCTGAGATTTGGGTGAGAACAACATTCCAAGCTGGATCAGCTGAATTTACTGAAGTGTGTAGAAACACTCATTAAAACCATAGATGCTAAACGTGTCACAGGCCTTGTATGCAGAGAGATGAAAACTACTAATATTCAAAGCAAAGCTGTACTCTGTATGAATTTCACAATAAATTGGGAATATAGATTTATTTATTTATAAATGTATTTATTTGTAAATTTATTTCTGCATACTACATTGAGAACATATTTCTGCTCTTATAATTTCTCACATGTGGTATGCTTCTATGTGTATATGTATGTACACAAGGTTTGAGTTCTCAGATTCTGACTGAAATGATGCAATAACATCATGATTATATTCAATTTGGCACTTTCCAATAACTCCTGCTTTTGGCTTTGCAGACACTGGAAAAACATTAAATAGAATTAACTATGAAAAGTCCCTGAGATTCTTCAGTTGAGTACTCCGTTCCCTAGACTTGTGCATGAAAATCTCCTTAACCATTCACATTGCTAAATTAAAGATTGAAAAAAATCTAAGAAAATAAGTTACAATAAACTAAAGCTTTAAAACATACTACAGATTGCTCCTAAAGTTGTGGTCCCAATAGGTCTAACTTACTGCAGTGGATTAGGTTATAGTTATATGAGCAAAATTACTGGACCATGACAAGGTTTGTTTGGTGAGCTCAACTGTCTTATCTGATTTGAATTACTTCGCAGTCACTCTAATCAATTCAGCCGAGATCAGTGGTTAAATATGGCTGGAAAAAAATCAACCATGAAGCGGTCAATTTAGAGACTGACTAAAAATACAGACATACTGTAGGGAGAATAGATTCTAATGATAAGAAAAATGAGTAAAACAGCTGAAAATAAAGTAAAATAGAATCATTTTAACACTTGAAATCTCTCTCTCTCTCCTCCTCTGTGTGTGTGTGCGTGTGTGTGTGTGTGTGTGTAACTTGCAAGAAGCAATTTCAGAAGATCATATGGACTTTTCTCTAATTCAACAGCCACTTTTCTTTATGAATTTTTAATAGAGACGAGAAATCATAATTTATATAGAAATTTTCTCTAGAAATAGCCTCTATTTACGCCACCTATTCACTCTTCATTCAGAGAGTAATGAAAAGCATAATCCTCTGCTAAGTTTGCTGTGGAAAATCCCATTGCATCTCAAAGCAGTAATCTTTCTAGTCAAAAGATAACATTTTTAAAGGTTGAATTGGACCCCTGGGTTTTCCTTAACTAGACACCTGAGAATGAAAAACGCAACTGTCAAGATATCTCCTGGCTGGCGTTACAGGAAACTTAATCCACTTACGCACTAGCGTGATGTTCTGCTAGCAGTAAGCCAGAACATACTAATTAAATGCTTCAATTCTTTATTTAAAAGTTTTATTCCTTCACCTCCATCCTCACCACGAAAATGATGTCCAGTGCAAAATATTTTAGGGAATTTGAAAAGAATTTAAGAAAAACAAAATGAGCAAATTCCTTAGAAGCTAGGTAAGTAAAGAAACATATTACAAGCTACAAACCAAACAACAAGAAAGTGGCCATATTTCAAAAGTTAATTTTGGAAGTAGAAGAAGTCTGACCTGTCAGAGACTGCTATTGTCATTACAGATTCTCCCTCCATATTAAATGTGTACTATACATATGAAGACTAGTTAAAAGTCGGCCTTTCTTTCTATAGAGAACACAACCTATCCATATAAAGTAGATGACACTCTGAAGTCTTAGCCAAACTTTCAAAATAAGACAGTTTTTTATTTTCTTTCCTTCAAATCTAGTATCAATAACTTTAGAATGAAAATGTATTTCATATGTGTCTATGTATACATTTGATTGAACAAACATATTAATGCTATACATAGTTTATGTGTATAAATAATCTTTTGTATTTATGCAGCAACTTGCTGTCATTAGTTTTCTCAAGCACTATTAAGAAATTTCCTTTGTTTTCTCAAAAATCAATGAAGAAATGGGAAATGTTCCTTAAAGAGCAAAGGCTGACATTATAGTGTTCTTTATTGAGCACCACCTGACATAACTAGATAAAAAGAACAATGAACTGATTTTGCTGTAAGAACTATATCAATTGAAAAATATTTACAGTTCCTATTAAAAATGAATTAACCCAGACAGCCTTTTAATTGAAATCTTTATCACATTTTCTTCCTATTTAAATGCAAATGTAAAATCCTTTTATAAACTAATAGAAATCAGAAACTGAAAACTGAACTACAACTTTCTAATGATACAGTCATCTAAAATAAGTAGGTCCAACATAACACATGAAATACTAAAAGCACTAACATGACGTTTATGGAATTCAATATATTTTATCTATTATTTTAAGAATTTCTAAAATGTTTATTTCAAGGCTTGAGTTTTATTTTTCACGCCAATTGATATTTCAGATGTTTTTCTGTTACTTTTTAGAATTGTAGAAAATCGTATTTCTGTCTTTGTATGTTACTATCTACACCATTCTAATGTGCTGCATTATAGCACATTTTTTCCATATGAAGTATTAATAAATGTTTATATTGTGTACACACTATTTATGCTTAAGCAGAGCAATGCGTAAGTTAGGTACTTAGAACGGAAGTCGTGACTTAGCCACAGTCTGCAAAAATAAAATAAAATAAAATTTGAAAGTCTTTTCAGGGTTCCTTCTGCAAATATATATATGTATATATACATACATATATATATGTATGTATATATTTCATATTCAGGATTCAGTTGCATTGAATGGATAAAGCAGAGGTTACACTGTGAAATAGCTCTGGAACTTAGCTATATAAGTTTTCTTCATATTTCTTTAAACTTTATGAATTTGAAATTCTGATTAGTTATAACTGCTTTTTAAAAAGTCTAATATTTTGAGGACTTATGCAAGCTGAAATTCAAAGATATCTGGTCCTTACCTAAAGTGCTACAGTTCTGTAGGGGCAAGCTGGAATCAGAAACTGTAGGTTTCTTGACTGCAGGTCAGCCTGTAGAATTTGATACAATGTCTGGTTCTCAGATAGTTTATTTAGTGTTTAACTGTGCAAACATGCTTTATTATACGTTTCTTTTTACCTATTGTTCACTATTTAGTCTCCAGATCTGAAGCAAGTAATCTTACCGGTGTGAAAGAGAACATTCACTGTGCTGGATAAGGATGAGGATGTTCTAGAAAGTAACATCTTGATTATTTTACTCCCTTTACTCCTGATGCACACTTTACCTAATATAAAATAAACACAGAGGCCCTCAGAATATAATTTTTCAAAATGTTACTCCTTTAATGCAAAAGTTTACACTGACAGATCTAAATCGTTATGAATTCACAAGATCTTGGAATTTAAAATTAAAAAATTATGCACTTACACACATTGGTTCCAAAATGTTTATAGTATAAACTGTGTATTTCTATTGCTCACCAGTTGAAGATGAAAAAAATAAAAAAGACTATGACCTGTATATTGTAGTTTGTTGGTATCTCTTAAGTTGCTTTTGATATCTAATAAGTTTTCTGCTGTCTCTATCCTCTAGCATTGATTTGTTGAAGAAACTAGTCATTTGTCTAGCAAAGTTTTGTCAATTCCTCTGAATTTGTAGCATATTTTTCTTAATAATCTTTGTGGAATTCTTTATCAAACTTATTTTGAGCCAGGGTATAGGTATGGGACCCATGCTTGGCCCATTGTTCACTCTCACGCTGAACTGGGAGCTAATATGAAAGAAGCAGGACGTAGAGAACTCTCTTGGCTTCAGGCACCACATTGTGATATCCTGTATCTCAAAGCAGCAAAGTTAGTGGATCTTCCTAGTGGGTATCAGTACCAGCTATGCTGTAGGGGCACCTGCAAATGCTGGTGTCCAGTGGCCCTGGAAGCAGAGTTCTTCCTGCTTAGAATCTGTGATGTTATTTGGACAGCAGTTCTGGACTTTTCTATGTGCCTGTCCATTTTCCTGAGTCTGGTACCCTGGGCTTGTGGAAATTCATTGACTCCTCACTATTTCAATAAATTTACATTCTGCATAAATCAGAGATGTTATCTGTTTCTTGTACATTAGAGCTTTGACAAACATAATGCCCTATAAAAATGCAAAGCACTGTTAAAAGTTCTTAAGTAAAACTAAAAAGAGGGGAAGAACATGGCTTTAAATTTAGCACACCACAATTTAGTTGAGAATTAGAGAAATAATTATTAGATGGAAATTACTAAAAGTCACTAGGAGGCTTTGATATTCATGTGTCTAACAGGGCTTACTCTAATGTTGATTGTTTGTTCATTAATGTAGCAAGGCTGGGCAAGCCACAGCTGATTACCTGATTCCTTTCTCAACAGGCTCACCCAGGGGCAGCATAGAGGCTCCTTTTCTTAACCTTTTAAAGGAAGACGGTAACTGTGCTTCTTTAATATAAGAAACAGTGCAGTCTGTCTCTGGAAGAAACATCTCAGCTTTGTGATTTCCTACGAATCTGATTTATAGGGACCACTAATGAGAGTTGCTGAGTTCATTCCAAAATTCTTCCTTAATGCAATTAGGGCCAAAAGAATCAAGTAAAATCTTGGATCACATGATTGTGAGATTAATGGAAAAATAGATTTGTATGTGTTTGTGTGTCTGTGAGAAAGAGTGAGAGAAAGAGAGAGAGAGAGTGTGTGTGTGTGTGTGTGTCTTGATTTGTGTAGACACAGGATATATAAAGCTATAATAATTCTAAGGGATGTTCTTTACCTCGTTTCTGTGTTTTTCCTGTGTCCTGTTCCTTACAGATTCTATTTTTTGTTTTATTCCCTAATATTGCAGTACTATCTACTGCAGTAGCTTTCAGAGAAAAAGACATATGAAATTGAATTTTATGTGGATATTCAGAGCTTTAAAAGTCTGTTTGTTATGGATATTTTCAAACACACAAAAAAGGAAAAAAGATAATGCACTCAGCTTTCAATGCTCATCACCCAGCCCTAAGCAATCAACTTTCTGCTATATTGTTTCATCTACTCATACCCCTTCATACATTTTTTTTTTTTGCAGAGGAGAAGGGAAAGGACTGAATTTTTAACATTTTCAGAAATCATGTCATGTCAGTTGTAAATATATTAGAATGTCTCTCTCTCATAAAAGCTACTTTTAAAAAAATGAGACCACAGTAGCAATAGTACAACCAAAAAGTTAAATAGTTCTTTAATTTTTTTAATAACTAG
>PVKV010026804.1:6211-27475 GCA_004027835.1 Alouatta palliata
TCACGAGGTCAAGAGATCGAGACCATCCTGGTCAACATGGTGAAACCCCGTCTCTACTAAAAATACAAAAATTAGCTGGGCATGGTGGCACGTGCCTGTAGTCCCAGCTACTCGGGAGGCTGAGGCAGGAGAATTGCTTGAACCCGGGAGGCGGAGGTTGCGGTGAGCCGAGATCGTGCCATTGCACTCCAGCCTGGGTGACAAGAGCGAAACTCCGTCTCAAAAAAAAAAAAAAAAATCTGATGCCTCAATAACTTCTCTAAATATGCACGTGGTCATAACTACCTTACTTAAAAGTCTAGTGGCTCTTCATTTGGCCACAGGCCAAGCCCAAGCCGTTTGACTACAGAGTTGCTATCATGCTGATTTTTAAAAATCATATATGCAAAGCCCTTAATTATGCCACAGTGCCTGACAGGGAAATTGCTCAATAATTGGGTGTTATTAGCATGATTATTACTAAGACTATTTTCTGGCCTCTCCTTACCTCTCTGATCTTGTGTTCTGTCACTTCCGACCTTGTGCTTTAATTCTAGAAACAGGCTGGAATTGACCATGCTGTTTCATACTTAGGTATCTTTACATAGGTTTTTTTTTCTCTGCTTCTATTAACATTCAAAATCGAATTCAGATATCTTCTTTTCCAGAAGCCTTCCTTGTCTCACAAACCTCTGTGAGATTTATTTGGCCCCTTTTCTATGTGTCCTTTCTATTTTGTAAATGTTCCTATTGTTGCTGCTGACACGGTGTCATGTAATTTATTTGTTTACCTGCCCCTTTCTAGACTGTGAGCAGATTAAGGTACAAAACTGAGTCTTTTTCACTGCGTCATTCCCTGGCATCTTTTTTTTTTTTTTTTTTGAGATGGAGCCTTGCTCTGTCGCCCAGGCTGGAGTGCAGTGGTGCAATCTCGGCTCACTGCAACCTCTGCCTCCCAGGTTCAAGCGATTCTCCTGCCTCAGCCTCCTGAATAACTGGGATTACAGGCATGTACCACCATGCCCAGCTAATTTTTGTATTTTTAGTAGAGATGGGGTTTCACCGTGTTGGTCAGGCTGGTCTCGAATTCCTGACCTTGTGATCCACCCACCTCAGCCTCCCAAAGTGCTGGGATTACAGGCTTGAGCCACCGTGCCCAGCCCCTAGGATCTTATATTGAATCTGCCATAAAGTAGATGGTCAACAAATGCTTGCCCTATGAATAATATGACGAGCACTTTCTTAGGCATTTTTACAAATCTTATCCCATTTAATCTTCAAAAGAACAATTAGAAGGAAATATTCCTTTCCCCTTTTTTTTTCAGAAGAAGAAACTGAGGTTCAGAGAGGTTAGTGACTTGTTTAAGGTCACACTAAGATCAGAACTACAGTTTAGGGTTTTTTTCTGCTTCCGAAATCTGTTTTTCTTGCCACATTACATTAAGTCATTATAATCTATAGTTTCCTCAGACAGGAAGTGTAAAGAACACAGAAAAGCACGAGTTAAATTCTGGGGTTGCTCAGAGATTTGGAAAAAAAGAAAAAGAGAGTAAGTAAAACCACAAACAAAGAACACTAAAATGAACTCAGCAAACAAGGAAGAAGAAAGTTTTAAGGAAAAATGTGAGCAAACATGCAAGGTAAATGCAGAAAGGAAAAGACCATTTATTTTATTTTTCAGTATCGTCCTTCTCATTGAGAAGCCTCAAGGCCACAGCTCCAGTAGAAATCACATTTGAGGGTAAGGAAGGAAAGAGTCCCTGAAGAAATGGTGGTAGCAGATTTAGAAAACTGTCTACAAGGCCGGGTGGTGGTGGCTCATGTCTGTAATCCCAGCATTTTGGGAAGCTGGGACAGGTGGATCACTTGAGCTCAGGAGTTTGAGACCAGTCTGGGCAACATGGCGATATCCCATCTCTACTAAACACACAAGAATTAGCCAGGCATGGTGGTGTGTGCCTGTAGTCCTGAGGATTGCTTGAGCCAAGTATGTCGAGGCTGCAGTGAGCATTGATCCTGCACTACACTCCAGCCTGGGCGATGGAGCGAGATCCTGCCTTAAAAAACCAGAAAGAAAAACCATCTACAGTGGAGGGAGGCTGAGAAGGGGGCAATCCTTAACAAGCAGATAGCTGAGTTGAAAGAAGCAAAGGTGAATGTATAGGATTACTAAAGGCAGGGGCCAGGAGAGCTGAAGAGGTGACAGTTCTGGGGGTGAAAGGGGCTAGCAGGTGCTGAGAGGGTGAAGTGCTCACTCATTCTGGACATGGGAAAAGAAGGCCGACCACCTCTCCCTTTAAAACTCCTCCTGCCACTTTCTCCTTCTCGTGATAACTGTTCTTCCTCTCCTCATTCCCATATTCATTTATTCTCTCTCTCTCTCTCTCTCTGTGTGTCTCTCTCGTTTCTTCTGTCTCCTCGCCTTATTTCTGCTTGAAACAATCGGGAATACCTCACTAATTTTGTCTATTGTCATTCGGGTTTAAAGACATTGCTGATTCTCTAAATTCGGTGTTAACAATAAAACCCAACGTTTTGACAGCAGCCGTAGAACTTGGCAGCCCCAAAAGGGGATTCCGGAAGAGAGGAGAGGCCCCAGTCAGGGCTGTCTTTTCTGCAGTTCATAACCTTCACAAGACTTTTATAAAATGATTTTTGTGCGTGTGTGTATGTACTCACCTACATTTTGTGAGGGACAGGATTCCACTGCATTTATTTATTCTCGAAGGGAAAGAGGATCAAAAAGGTTCCAGGCCCCACTGCCTTTTATAATACCTCTGTCAAATATAGGTGCTCAGTTTTAGCTTCTTTATAATAATTTATGTTCTTGATTTCGATAAGGATACAGCTTAAAAGCTTTTATTTGTAAGAGGTAGGGTTGACATGAAGAATCTCAGCCTAGCAATCTTTCTGACATACAGAGTGACTCACATTCCAGTGCCACATTCCAGTCTTCTTTGTTGCTTATCAGAAACCTTGGATAATGTAAGATGGTATCAAAATACTAAGCAGTTTAATTCTTTCGTAAACAGTGTTCACTCTGAAACGTCCCTATTGAAATGCAATTCCTTTTCACCACTTGAGGAAGTGGGAATAAAGTGTATTAATTGTCTAAATTTCATCACATGGCACTGTTCTGACAAAGAAGAATATTTCCAGATTATGCTGAAGTTGCCTAGTACCTGTTTCTTAAAATAAACATGTTTACTTTTTGGTAATGAAGACACTTGGAAAATAGGCATTTATTTCCATAGTATGAAAAGCAATGGCCAAGCGCAATGGTTCCCAGGCGAGAGGATCACTTGTGGTCAGGAGTTCAAGACCAATTTGGGCAACATAGCAAGACCGCATCTCTACAAAAAATTTAAAAATTAGCTGGGCATGGTGACACACAGTTACAGTGAGCTACAATCATGCCATTACACTCCAGCCTGGACAACAGAGCAAGACTCTGTCTCTAAAAATATAAATAAATGATAAATAAATATGGCTGGGCACAGTGGCTCACCCTTATAACCCCAGCACTTTGGGAGGCCGAGGCAGGTGGATCACCTGAGGTCGGGAGTTTGAGACCACCCCGACCAACATGGAGAAATCCAGTCTCTAGTAAAAATACAAAATTAGCCGGGCGTGGTGGCGCATGCCTGTAGTCCTAGCTAACTGGGAGGCTGAGGCACAAGAATCGCTTAAACCTGGGAGATGGAGGTTGCAGTGAGCCCAGATCGTGCCATTGCACTCCAGCCTGGGGAACAAGAGTGAAACTCTGTCTCAAAAAAAAGAATTAAATAATTAATTAAAAATAAAATAAATAAATAAAAGGATTAATATAGTAAACAGAAATCTCAAGTAGCATATATATATATATATTTAAGTTTCCAGTAGATGATTCACTTCAGGAGGGCAGGAACCATTCTGCTCAACAATGTATCCCCTACACTTTATACATTGTAATCATTCAATAGATATTTATCTTGTTGAAATAATTAATTGGGAATCATTCTGCTGAGTCAGCACCCTCAGGTTCCTACATGAGAAAGCTGAAATCCAACTCAATGTAAGCACTAAAATGAAACAAACTTAACCAATTAGAAGTCACCAACTAACTTCTAGATGAGGCCAAAGGGACTTTTCACTTCAACCTTTTTTATTTTATTTTTTTGTCTCACTTTCACAAAAATGTTATAAATGTTTTGCCTCACACTCCCTGAGTGGAATGCTGAACCCCTTGCCACCTGGCAATGCCCAATTCATGAATTGCTGTCTCCCCAAATAAATTCTGTCACATTTTAATGTGCCTAAGTGTATCTTTTAACAATCTAATAAATGAATATAAAATAACAAGTTGATAACAGAATATCGGGTACAGAAAGCATCTTTAGAGGCATATCATTTGGTGAGCTTTATTTCATGAAACTGACTCATTAATTGTTTGTTGAGTGCCAGTCCTACACGGGGCTCTTCCAGGCCCTGGAAATACAATGGTAAATGAGAGGGTTAAAATTCTTCCTTAGGAGTTTTTAGTCTAGTAGGGCATGGGTTACAGGCCATAGTCAAGCAATAGCATCAGGAAGATTATTTCAGGGAGTCAGGACCACTGTGAAGACAGTGAAGGGATACTATGCTAGGGAGTGTGTATGCTGCTTGAGAGAGGGTATCTAGGGAGGAGGTGATATTCAAGCAGAGATATGAATGTTGAGAGGATAAGGGGGGAGATGCATTGCTGGCAGAGGGCATCGTCAGGGCAAATGCATTGAGAGAACAGCTTGAAACAGAGCAGAAACAGAAGTGGCCGGAGGCATTTAGCAAGGGGGAGAAGGATGAAGTGGGAAAAGTAGGCAGAGACCAGATCAAGCAGGGTTTTGAAGGCTATGAGGATTTTAGCCTGAAAGGAGGAACAATGTGGGTCTGTGGTCCTGAAAAACCCATCTGTCTTTATTTTCTGAATTAAAGGTTAAAGTAAGACCAGATTAGTTAAGTATTGAGGCGATTTAGAAATAGAAATTCTTGAATGGTACATCTAATAACTCACCTGAAAAATAAAATTAAGTAGGTAGGCACATTGTCTAGCCATTTTAGATAAATAAGCACTGATTCTAATACTTGTTCAACTAAGAGCTTTATGATTCAAAGGAGGAATGTGGTCAACATAATAGGAAAGAATTTTTCCATTCTTTTTTGTGTATTTAGAATTGGCCACTATTCTAGTTTCCATTTCTTTCTCCAACTTTGCATTTTAAACAGTTTGGATCATGATCACAAATTTAAAATATATATATTTTAGCCTCACCTAAAAGTCTGTTTTTTCTTTCAAGAAGTTTTTTTTTACAGAAACTGCTTTATAAACTGATTTGAGCAATTTTTATTTTCAGTTCTCAGCTTGAAGAGGATATGGGTATGATTTATAGGCATGATTCCAAATGCCAAAAAAAATCAATTTCAGCTGTTAAAATTTTCCTTTGAATTGCCTGGTTTTACTGTTGTCTTACCAGAAATGCTGTGGTCTGAACGTGTCTTCCAAAATTCATGTGGAAACTTAATCTCCAACGCAATAGTATTAAGAGGTGGGGGTCTTTAGGAGGTGATTAGGTCATGAAGGCTTCTCTCTCATGAATAGGATTAAGGCCTTTATAAAAGTGGCTTCACAAAGAGGTCAGCCCCTTCTGCTCTTCTGCTTTTCTGTCATGTGAGAACACAGCAACAACGAGCTGCCGTCTTGGAAGCAGAGAACAGCCTTCCCCAGAAGATAGATACTGAACCCACTGGCAACTTGATCTCGGACTCCCAGTCTCCAGAACTGTGAGAAATAAATTCTTATTGTTTATAAATTACCCAGTCTCAGATATTTTGTTATTGTACCATAAATGGACTAAGACAGGGAAAAAAAGAAACAGGAAAAAAAACCAAAAACTTCAAGAAACCTAGCTACTTAATTATTTTCAGAAAGTATAATGGTTTTATATATACAGTTGATCCTTGAACAACATGGGTTTTATTAACTGCATGGGTCCACTTATACATGTGGAATTTCTTCTGCCTCTGCCACCCTTGAGACAGCAAGACGAACTCCCCTTCTTCCACCTTCCCAGCCTACTCAATATGAAGATGAAGACCTTTGTCATGATCTATTTCCACTTAAGAAATGGTAAATATTTCCAAGAAGAAAAAAAGAAAAACAAATAGTAAATATATTTTCTCTTCCTTATAATTTTCTTAATGACATTTTATTTAGCTTACTTAATATAAGAATATAGTATATAATACACATCACATACAGAATATATATTAAATATCTATATATCTATATATATCTATATATATATAGATATATATATTTTGTTTTGCTTTTTGAGACGGAGTCTTGCTCTGTCGCCAGGCTGGAGTGCAATGGTGCAATCTCGGCTCACTGCAACCTCTCCCTCCTGGGTTCAAGCAGTTCTTCCACCTCAGCCTCCCGAGTAGCTGGGACCACAGGCGCGTGCTACCGCAGCTGGCTACTTTTTGTATTTTTAGTAGAGACAGGGTTTCACCATATTGGCCAGGATGGTCTCGATCTTTTGACCTCATGATACACCCACCTCAGCCTCCCAAAGTGCTGAGATTACAGGCGTGAGCCACCACACCCGGCCCAGAATATATATTAATTGACTACATTATTGGCAAGAACTTCAGGTCAACACTAGGCTATTAGTGGTTAAGGTTTTGGGGAGTTCAAAGTGATGCATGGATTTTCAACTGCACAGGGGGTTCACACTCCAAACCCCCGTGTTGCTCATGGGTCAGTTGTAAGTACGATTTATTTTCCTCTGACATCATGTTCTCTGGAATATACTATTAATGAAAGTTTTTAAATAAAGTAGGCAATACGATTAGAAGTTAAGGAAACAACCTTGAGTTGGTCTGAGTTTGAAGCATCTAGCTGTGGACCTTAGGTAGATTACTTACATAGTGTTTGTAAGCTTCAGCTATCTCATTTGCAAAATAAGGATGTGTGGGATTTAAATGACAATATATTATTATATCTAAATACATACTCGCAAGGTGAAATTACACTTGCTTTAAAAAAAACTATGAGCTAACTAAACGTATTTTCTTCATAATTTATCCAGTCTGTGGCATTCTGTTATAGCAACAGAAACACTAAGTTTACCACCGGGTGTAATAGCTCAAGCTTGTAATCCCAGAACTTTGAGAGACCGAGGCAGGCAGATCATTGAGATCAGGAGTTCCAGACCAGTCTGGCCAACAAGGTGAAACCCTGTCTCCAATAAAAATACAAAAAAATTAGCTGAGTGTGGTGGCACACACCTGTAATCCCAGCTACTCAGGAGACTGAGGCACGAGAATCACTTGAACCCAGAGGTGGAGGTTGCAGTGAGGTGAGATTGCGCCACTGCATTCTAGCCTGGATGATGAAGTGAGACATTGTCTCCAAAAAAAAAAAAAAAAAAAAAGTTTAGTTAGCTCATGATTCTAGAGGCTGAGAAGTCCAAGAGCATCTTGTTGGCATCTGGTGAGAATCTTTTTGCTGTGTCATAACATGGCAGAGGGCATCATATGGCCAGTGAGCAAGAACATGCGTGTCAGCTCAGATCTCTCTTCCTCTTCTTATAAAACCACTAGTCCCATCATAGAGGCCACACCCTGATAACTTTAATCCAAATTACCTGGCAAAGTCCCCTACCTTCGTATATGCATTTAGGAATTAAGTTTCCCACGTGAAACTTGGGGGACACATTCAAAACATATCACTAACTCTCTCAGTTATTTATCTTATACCCCAGTTATTTGTGTATTCTTATTTTGGCACGTATGAGTTAAACCACCATTAGTCATTATCACATGATTAACTTTGGTAATGACTACTCTTTTTTCTTGGATGCTATTCCCATCTTTACATCTTTTTTTTTTTTTTTTTTTAAAGACGGGGTTTCACCAGGTTGGTCAGGCTAGTCTTGAACTCCCGACCTCAGGTGATCCGCCCGCCTTGGCCTCCAAAGTGCTTGGATTACAGGCGTGAGCCACCGCGCCCGGCCTACATCTTTTTTTTTTCTTTTCTTTTCTTTTTCTTTTTTATGAGACAGAGTCTTGCTCTGTCGCCCAGGCTGGAGTGCAGTGGTGCGACCTTGGCTCACTGCAACCTCGGCCTCCCAGGTTCAAGCAATTGTCCTGCCTCAGCCTCCCGAGTAGCTGGGACTATAGACGCCTGCCACCATGCCTGGCTAATTTTTTGGATTTTTAGTAGAGACGGGGTTTCACCTTGTTAGCCAGGATGGTCTTGATCTCCTGACCTCATGATTCGCCTGCCTCGGTCTCCCAAAGTGCTGGGATTACAGGCGTGAGCCACCACCACACCTGGCTGCAGAGTATCTTAAATCCATGGAACAGGGATATATCTGTTCCTTACTGGTTCCTAGCTGAGTTCTGAATACAAAGCAGGCGCCCACTTATTATTTATAAGTTAAGATTGCAATGTTACCTCCTGAGGACTGCTGAGTCATTATACAACCATCCAAAACACTGGTTAATATATAACTTAATAACTTATTTTTGGCTCCTTCAGGTATAAGCCAAAAAGACAGTTCTAGTCCACATCAGCCCACAAAGGACGATTAAAGGTTGACAAGTGCTGCTCTTAAAATACATACATTTTTTATCCAATTTATTCATTCAACAAATATCTGCTGAGTGTCTACTGTGTGCTAGTTTCCGTCCTAGACTCTGAGGAGACAGCAGAGAGACAGGCAAAGTCCATGCCTTGAAAATCATGGTTTTCTCCGCTTGAGTTTTGTTATCTGAACTAATTCAGAAAAGCTTGAGTTTTGTTATCTGAACTAATTCAGAAAGAGTCAGAATGATTGTTCGCAGGTCTTTTACTTAACCAGAACCACAAGTGCCCAAGGACAGCCGCACAACCAGCCTTGCCTTTCTGTGATGGAACTCATCTGTGCTTCCAGAATAAACTCCAAACATCTGAGCGTACAAGGTCCTCTTCACATAGAATGTCTGACAACTAGGTTGGAAAACAGGGCTCTCATATTCTATGTTCTAATCAGTAGCCTGCTTTTAGTAATTCAGTAAAGCAGCTTTATCCAGAAAACCTTTTTTTACATGGTCCTCTTCGGTCTTACCTGGCTCTGTCTCACCGAGCTCACCAGTCATCTTCTCCAGGAAGCCTTCTTTGTCCTCCTACTCCATGTGGTTAAATACACACTTCTGCTAGGCGCGGTGGCTCATGCCTATAATCTCAGCACTTTGAGAGGCTGAAGCGGGGGATCATTTGAGGTCAGGAGTTCAAGACCAGCCTAGCCAACATGGTGAGACCCCTGCCTCTACTAAAAATACAAAAATTAGCTGGACGTGATAGGCATCTGTAATCCTAGATGGATTACAGATCTTGAGAGGCCGAGGCAGGAGAATTGCTTGAACTTGGGAGACAGAGGCTGCAGTGAGCCAAGATTGTGCCACTGCACTTCAGCCTGGGCAACAGAGTGAGACTCTGTCTCAAAAAAAAAAAAAAAAAAAAAAAACCCAAAAAACAAACACACACTTCTGGGATCTCATGACTTTTATTTTTTCATCTATATCATAAAATTTAATGCCCTGTATTATAATTGACTGTATGCTCGGTAGATTTAAAGACTAATTATTGAACTACTGTGATGACCTTAAGAAAAGAAAATAAGAAGAAAGGGAGAGGGTGTGGTGACATTGATAAGAATTCTCCCCAGAGCCAATTTTTTTTTTTTTTTTTTTTTTTTTTTGAGATGGAGTTTCGCTCTTGTTACCCAGGCTGGAGTGCAATGGCGCGATCTCGGCTCACTGCAACCTCCGCCTCCTGGGTTCAAGCAATTCTCCTGCCTCAGCCTCCCGAGTAGCTGGGACTACAGGCCTGGGCCACCATGCCCAGCTAATTTTTGTATTTTTTTTAGTAGAGACGGGGTTTCACCACGTTGACCAGGATGGTCTCGATCTCTTGACCTCGTGATCCACCCGCCTTGGCCTCCCAGAGTGCTGGGATTACAGGTGTGAGCCACCGCGCCCGGCCGTTTTCAGCACTTTTTACAAATTTCCCTGTAATCTAGCAAAACCCTGTGAGGTGAGTCATGTTATATCCCTTCTACAGATAAAAATGAAGAAACTGTGTCCCAGAGAGGATGATCTTCCCAGGTTACTCAGAGGGGCTCCAGGGTCCATTCACTTAACTATTACACGCCACTGCTTATTGCTGGCTGCAAGGGAGAATAGGGGGAGAGAGACAAGGATAAGCTGAAAGAACCCCTTGCTCCCATCAAGTAATGTATCCTTTACCACTTGTATTTCATTTACTGGAAATTATCCCACCAATATCCCAGGAGTGCTGGTCTTCAGTCTAACATTCCTTCTGTTATGTTCTGAATGTTTGTGTCCCCTCAAAATTCACACTGAAATGTAATCCCCAGGTGACGGTCTTTGGGGGGTGATGAGGTCATGCAGGTGGTGCCCTGTGAATGGGATTAGCGCCTTATAAGAAGAGGTGGGAGAGCCGGCTTGCCCTCTGCATTCCATAAGAGGGTACAACACGTCGTTGGCAGTCTGCAACGAGGGAAAAAACCTTCATCGAACGCTGGATCTGCCCGTCCTTGATCTTGGACCGCCCAGCCTCCAAATCTATGAGTAGTAAATGTTCGCTGTATGAGCCTCTCAGTCTGTGGTGATTTGTTAGTGATATCTGTGCTAACTAAGACAGAAATTGGTGAGAAGTAGAGTTCTGCTGTAACAATTACCTAAAAATGTCAAAGTAGCTTTGGAATTGGAAGTTTCAAAGTGCATGCTAGAAGAAGCTGAGATTGTCATGACAGGATATTTAAAGTCAATTCTGGTGAAGGTTCAAAAAAGTAAGAGAAGAGCTCTAAAGGAAGCTTTTATCTTTTTTTTTTTTTTTTTTTTTTGAGACGGAGTTTCGCTCTTGTTACCCAGGCTGGAGTGCAGTGGCGCGATCTCAGCTCACCGCAACCTCCGCCTCCTGGGTTCCAGCAATCCTCCTGCCTCAGCCTCCCGAATAGCTGGGACTACAGGCATGTGCCACCATGCCCAGCTAATTTTTGTATTTTTAGTAGAGACGGGGTTTCACTATGCTGACCAGGATGGTCTCGATCTCTTGACCTCGTGATCCACCCACCTCGGCCTCCCAAAGTGCTGGGATTACAGGCGTGAGCCACCGCGCCCGGCCTATCTTTTTTTTTTTTTGACAGAGTCTTGCACTACCGCCCAGGCTGGAGTGCAGTGGCAAAATCTTGGCTCACTGCAACCTCCACATCCCCAGTTCAAGCAATTCTCCTGCCTAAGCCTCCCAAGTAGCTGGGATTACAAGCATGAACCACCACACCTAATTTTTTTTTTGTATTTTTAGTAGAGATGGGGTTTCACCATATTGGCCAGGCTGGTCTCGAACTGCTGACTTTGTGATCCATCCACCTTGGTCTCCCAAAGTGCTGGGATTACAGGCGTGAGCCACTGCGCCCGGCCTGGAAGCTTTTATCTTCTTAGAGAATACATAAGTAGTCATGGACAGAATGTTGGCAGAAATAAGAAGGATAAAAGTCGTTTTGATGAGGTGTCAGAAATGAGGAACATGTTATCAGACAATGGCAAAAAAGGTGATGCTTAGTATAAAATGGCAAAGAATCTGGTTGAATTGTGTTCGTGTTCTAGTGTTTTGTAGAAGGTAGAATTTGTGAGTGATAAAACAGATATTAGCTGAAGCGATATCTAAGCAAAGTGTTGAAGAAGCGGCTTTGTTCCTCCTAACTGCTAACAGTAAAATATGAGAACAGAGAAATGACTTGAAGATGGAATTTTTTTTTTTTTGAGATGGAGTTTTGCTCTTGTTGCCCAGGCTGGTATGCAATGGCATAAACTCAGCTCACTGCAACCTTTCCCTCCAGCATTCAAGTGATTCCCCTGCCTCAGCCTCCCAAGTAGCTGGGACTACAGGCATGAGCCACCACACCTGGCTTATTTTTGTATTTTTTGTAGAGATGGAGTTTCACCATGTTGGCCAGGCTGGTCTTGAACTCCTGGCCTCAAGTGATCCGCCCGCCTCAGCCTCCCAAAGTGCTGAGATTACAGGCCCCGAAAAGATGGAATTTTTAAGCAAAAGAAACTAGAACATAATTATCTGAAAACTTCTCAACCTATCTATATTGCAAAAAAATATGAAAAGCACGTGTTGGAAGAGGACACTCGGTGTGGCAAGAAATCTTCAATAAGAAGATTAGGAGTGAACCATGAACTTAATGAGCTCCCCACAGATAAACCTACAGTTTAACTTGAAGGGGAAGGAGAGCAAAGGAAAGAAGGAAGGATGTCAGGCTTGGATTTAACAGGACAATACCTTAGAGCTATTTGACTGCAAATGTGCACTATTCTCCAAGACAAGGGAAGAATGACCGTGAAGGTGATTCAGAGATCATCAGAGCTGCCTCCTTAGTTTTGAAATGGGGAGCTGTTGCCTTGTTTTCTTTCTTTCTTTCTTGTTTTTTTTTTTGAGACAGAGTCTCACTCCATCACCAGGCACCAGGCTGGAGTGCAGTGGCGGGACCTCGGGTCACCGCAACCTCCGTCGCCTGGGTTCAAGCAATTCTCCTGCCTCAGCCTCCCAAGTAGCTGGGACTACAGGCATGCGCCACCATGCCCAGCTAATTTTTGTATTTTTAGTAGGGACGGGGTTTCACCATGTTGACCAGGATGGTCTCGATCTCTTGACCTCGTGATCCGCCCGCCTCAGCCTCCCAAAGTGCTGGGATTACAGGCGTGAGCCACCGCGCCCGGCCGTTCTTTTTTTTTCTTTTTTATTTTTTTTAAAGATAGGGTTTCACCATGTTGATCAGGCTGGTCTTGAACTCCCTAGCTCAGGCAATCCGCCCGCCTTGGCCTCCAAAATGCTCGGATTACAGGCGTGACCCACTGCGCCCGGCCTGTTGCCTTGTTTTCAATGGGTCAGATGATCCTCACTCAAAGCTATGCAGGCTTGACTCCAACTCCCCAGCAAGACCCTGGGGACAGGACCCCTTCCTGTCAGAGCCACAGGATAGGGACTGCAGCCTCAGTGGGTATGGAAGGTGACACTGCTACGCAGGGGGTCCCAAAGGCAGGACGCTTTCTCCAGCAGGCCTGGAGGGCAGAGTACAGAGCTAGGAGACTTAAGAACTCCTGGAGTTTGCCTTGCTGGGTTTGGGCTTATTTGGGACCTGTCACCCTTTCCTTCTTCCGTATTTTTCTCTTTTGAAATAGGAATGTCTACCCTGTGCTTGTCCACCCTTGTATTTTGGAAGTACATAACTTATTTGGTTTTATAGGTTCACAGCTGGAGAGGAAATTTGCCTCACGATGAATTGTATGTGGAGTCTCACTCATATCTGATTTAGGTAATATTTCTATGAGACTTCAGACTTTAGACTTTGGAGTTGATGCCAGAATGAGTTAAAAATTGGTGGTAGGGCTGGGGAGCTGTTGGAATGGCATGACCAACTCTATTTTGCATTTGAGGACATGAGTTTTCTGGACCCATGGGCAGAATGTGACAGACTAAATTTTTGTGTCCTCCCAAAATTCATATGTTGAAATCTAATCCCCAGTATGATAGTATTTGGAGGTGGGACCTTATTAGGTCTTGAGGATGGAGCCCTCATTAATGAATGGGATTAGTGCCCTTATAAGAAGAGACCAGAGAGCTAGCTTGTTCTCTCTACTCCATGTGAGGGTACAAAAACAACTCATCAGTCTGTGAGCCAAGAAGAGGGTGCTCACTAGAACGCAGCCATCCTAAGCTTGAACTTTCAGCCTCTAGAACTGTGAGAAATGAATTTCGGTTGTTTATAAGCACCTAGTCTATGGTGTTTTGTTAAAGCAGGAAGGTGATTAAGACATCTTCCTTTTATCTCAAACTCTCTCCTAGCTACTAAACAGATCTCACATAAGCACACTACTTAGTCTGTTTTGAGGATCTAGCAGGAAAACACAGCTCCGAATACTCTTGACTAAAAAGCCTTTCTCCTTTATTTGTGACTGTCATCTTCTTTGACAGACCAAGCAGCTCTGGAAGATCTGTGTGGGAAAACAAGGTCACCACCTAGCCAGCCAGTCTACCCTCACATGCACAGGAGACTTTATTAATTGACAGAGAGATGTCGGTTTCCCTTCCTATTTCTGAGATTTCCTTTTCACTCACTATTCCATTTAACGCATAGTCTTGGCTTTCACACATTATACACCATTTCTTTCTAAAATAATTACACAAATACCTCTAAGAATGGTGGGGTCAATAAAGTATGCATCAATAAAGTAGATGACCCTCTGCTGAAAACGGCTCCCCACTTTTCCCTCACCCACAGTAACTGCAGTAGCTAGGATTGTATTCTTTGACCCTCTCCTCTAAGTTGAGCTGATTAGAAGTCTGAAGACGGCCCAGTCGATTCTTTTACATGGGCATTTGAAGTTGAAATTCTTGTTTGATCACTTCAACTGATGTCTTGTAAATGTAGAAGCAAAAAGGTGGTCCTTTGCCATCTTGTATACAGAAAAACAGAGAACGCAGATTTATAGTTAGGTTGCAGGTTCTGGCTTCCTCAATAAAAACCCAGTATAAAATTAGCTCAAACGAGATCTAACTATTTTTCCCTCTCAGAAGATTCTGGGGCTAAGCAGTTGGGTCAGGACTAACATCACATTAGCTCCACAGCGTTAGGGACCCAGTCTCCTTTCACTTTGTTGCTCTGCCATTCTCCACCTGTAATTCCACTGCCAGGTTAAAGACAATGACTTTAACTGCTGCTATCTTATTCACACCCAGGCAATAAGGACGGAAAAGGAGGAAAGGAGACACCCATTCCTTTCTAATCCTTCTATTACAATGATACATGCACACGTATGTTCAGTGAGGCACTGTTTACAATAGCAAAGACCTGGAACCAACCCAAATGCCCATCAGTGATAGACTGGACAAGGGAAATGTGGCACATATACACCATGGAATACTATGCAGCCATAAAAAAACTACAAGTTCATTGTCCTTTGTAGGGACACGGATGAATCTGGAAACCATCATTCTCAGCAAACTGACACAAGAACAGAAAATCAAACACCACATGTTCTCACTCATAGGTGGGTATTGAACAATGAGAACACATGGACACAGGGAGAGGAGCATCACACACTGGGGTCTGTTGAGGGGGCTAGGGGAGGGACAGCAGAGGGTAGGGAGGTTGGGGAGGGATAACATGGGGAGCAATGCCAGATATAGGTGACAGGAGGATGGAGACACAAACCACACTGCCATGTGTGTACCTATGCAACAATCCTGCATGATCTGCACGTGTACCCCAAAACCTAAACTACAATTAAAAAAAAAAGAGTGTAACCTGGAAGTTGTATATATCATTTTTGCCCATATCACGTTGGCTAGAGCCTAGTAAATACCTACAATTAGCAGCAAAGGAGGCTTGGAAGTGCATCTGTGAGCTGAGTGACTAAGTGTTTAGCTAAAACTCTCTTTTCAGAGAAAAAGGGGGAAGAGTGACATCACAGGTACAACAATCAGCTTCTGCTCATCTCCATAGGTAAAGCTGGTCTCCAGGAAGTGAGCATGAAGTCAAGGCTGAGAGTAAAGCAGCTATGAAAGACTTGGGGCCTCCCAGAGACAAGGAGAGCAATACTGCTTCCTGTTGGCATCCCATTCTTGGATTCTTTTTTTTTTTTCTTTTATTATTATTATTTTTAAAGATGGGGTTTCACCATGATGGCCAGGCTGGTCTTGAACTCCTGACCTCAGGTGATCCACCCACGTCGGCCTCCCAAAGTGCTAGGATTACAGGCGTGAACCACCGAGCTTGGCCCAGTTCTTGGGTTTTGTCCCTCATTGAGACTCAGAAGCCTTCCTTCCTTTGCATATCATAAATTCCTGGCTTTGCATAAGACAGCCCAAGTGGCCTTCTCTTCCTTGAGATCAAAACGTCTTGTAGAATACAGTCGAACTCATTATATGCTCCCGGAGGGCAAGGTTCACATTTTGCTTTTTTATTCCTGACCCAGGGTTTAGGTGCGCCAATACCCAGTAGATAAATACTGATTTGGCTTAATGTATTGCTTCCTTCTGCAGTTGGATGCATTTACTATCTGTCTCCATCATTTTTTGCCACTTAGAGAATATAGGCTTCCAAATTGTCTCAAAAAAAAAGAGAAGGTGGAGTCATGAGGAGATCAAGGAATATCTCAATCTGAGAACTAAAGAGGAAAACACTAGCGGTTTTGGCACAGCTCTTCCCTGAGATCTGTCAGCACTTGGCAAGGGGCCAGCAGCAGGAACGCGACAGCAATCTTCAGGGCCCTGTCAGGCGAGTCAGGAGGGCTACGAGGGCCTGCTTCTCTCTCCTGTGTGGACTAATGCTTGTGGCTATGAGTTAAATACCAATCCAATCAGCTCGCCCTCAAATGAAACTGCGCTAGCCCAGACTCGAAGAACAGTCTTGCATGAAATTTTTTTTTCCGGTGTTTTAAATTTAACCAGCTGGAAAGAAGTATCATTTTATTAAATCTTTTTGGCGGCGGCGGGGGTGGCAGTGGCTCACACCTGTAATCCCAGCACTTTGGGAGGCTAAGGCAGCCAGATCACCTGAGCTCAGGAGTTCAAGACTACCCTGACCAACATGGCCAAACTCCGACTCTACTAAGAATACAAAAATGAGCCAGGCATGCTGCTGCACACCTGTAATCCCAGCTACTCAGGAGGCTGAGGCAGGGAGAACTGCTTGAACCTGGGAGGCGGAGGTTGCAGTGAGCTGAAATCGTGTCACTGTGCTCCAGCCTGGGCAACAGAGCAAGACTCTGTCTCAAAAAAAAAAAAAAAAACACAACTTTTTAAAATGAAAGATCTGCTTTTTTGAACTCCCGGCCTCTGCCTCAGGTGATCCGCCCGCCTTGGCCTCCAAAGTGCTTGGATTACAGGCGTGAGCCACCACGCCCGGCCGGAAGGATCTGCTTTTTTAATGGGAAATCTGCATTCTATCAAGGGATGAAAAATAATGCTCGGCTAGTTCATGTTATACAAAGGCCAGCACAACACTACCCAAATACATGCTTTTGTTGATGATCTTTGACAGAAAACAAAGCATGGGATTTTGAGAAGCCTTGTCTAACAAGGGTGCATTTTAAGCTGCATTCTGTGGTATCATAATAAAAACTGCAGGGTTCATGTGAAACCAAATAATTTTACATGTCAGCCTGGCATGTAGAAGCTATTCAGCTAGTTCTTGTTGAATGAGTATATTTCAAACTGATACTGAAAAAACAGTCTAGAAACGTCTATATGTAATACATTTACATTTGACTCTCAAAACATACAGAATTTGTTAGTGAATACCAAAATTAGCTTCGCATACACTGGGAAGGACGTCAAGACTATTGGGGAGTTACGGGGCAGAAAGGGAGAAGTATGGTGTAGGAGTGGGAGCCAGGGAGCTTTTAAAGTACAAAGACCTCAAACTGTAAATTACCACATTGCTGCCCTCTGCTTTATACCAAGCCGGTCCAACCAGGGTCTGCAGGCTGCATGCCACCCAGGACAGCTTTGAGTGTGGCCCCGCACTAATCTGTAAACGTTCTTAAAACATTATGAGATGTATGCCTGGGCTTTTTTTTTTTTTTTTTTAACTCATCAGCTATCTTTAGTGTTAGTGTATTTTACATGTGGCCCAAGACAATTCTTCTTCCAATGTGGCCCCAGGGAAGCCAGAAGACTGGACACTCCTGCTGTATATTACAGTGTATAATTTTTACAGTGCGAAAGAGTCTTAATATTTTTATAATTTTAGAGAAGGGGCACTGAGGACACCATGCTGCTTGGAGCATTTTTTATCCTTTACTCATTTAAGAATATTTTTTCAGATCCTATGTTTCTGAGTCATTTTTTGAAAATGATATGTTCATTTACCTACATTAAATTAGATGATGCTATGATACCAGTCTCTCCCAGACAAACATCTTTGCTTCAGGGGTAACTAGTTCAGCCCAACCCCAGGTTCAATGAGTCACTAAGAGGACTCACAGGGCTCAGCATAAAGTTACTCTCGTAACTATGATTTATTTCAGCAAAAAGAGAAAAGGCATTTGGGGTGAAGTCTGGGGAAAACCAGGCACGAGCTTCTAAGGCTCCTCTGTCAGTAAAGTCACAAAGATAAACCCCAGCAGCGAGTTCTATATGTGAAATAAAGGTATGAAATGTTGTTGACCAAGGGAGCTCATTACAGGCTCGGTGCCCAACGTTTTTACTGGAGCCTGGTCATGTAGACAGCCCCAACCTGGCACATTCTGGCCTCCCAGAAGAAAGCAGGTGTTCAGCACAAACCACATTGTTTGCACACAGTCTGGCACAATGAGCCACTCTTATCAGTTAATGGTGGGAACGCTTGCAAATCTCAGTTCTCTCCCAGATACCAGCCAAGGGCCAACCTTGCAAGCAGGCCTTTCCACGGGTAATAATTTGGGACTGCTATGTTAATTATTTTCCGCACAACACCATCAACAGAAGATCAATAATCATGATAGTGACAATTACAAGTCTGATGGTGTTCTTTCTTTCCCCAAAGCTGAGGTTTAGTCCCTTTCGTTATCATGAAATTAACATTTATGGAGCCCTTATCACAAGCCAGGCACATGATTCAAATCATTTAATGTTTACAATAAACGAGTCCTGTTGTTGTCACAAATTGTACAGACGAGAGCATTTAGATCCAGCTGAATGAGTTCAGTAACTTGCCTAAAGTTTCACAACTAATAACTGGCAGTGCTGAGATTGGACCAGGAGGGCCTAACTCTAGAATATGGGTGCTGGGAGGTTCTCAACAATTTCAACACACACCTCCCCTTTCTTTTCTAAATATAGTCATCAAAAGTTACACATTCATTCATTCATTCATTCATACACACAACACACACACACACACACACACACATCTATATCTCCCCATATTGACAGAATACAAATACAACCGTATATTAACCTAGTGCAAACTGGCCTCCCAATATGTGTTGCGATGATTGACTAATTAAGCATAACATCTGAATGTCTAGTATTTAAGTACTGCATCCTTAAATATCTACATCATGTCAACTCCCGAAACTCAATAGGACCCCAGTGAAAGAAAACCTAGGCAAGCCTCACCGGTAAGTGCTTTAATTACCTGTCCATTTGTACTTTTTTTTTTTTTTAGCATTTTTTGAAGTTGAGAAGACTGAATGCACATAGTCATCACCAACAATGTTTCTGAGTCTTCACAATGTGCAGAGAGCAGAATTACTGCTCTCTTTTCAGAGTCGTCAGCAGCGCTGCGGTAGCTGCCCTAGAAAATTCGGCCGGGGTTCTTGCTCTTGCTGTCTGCTCAATCCAGCAGGTTTGATCTGGGAATAAAATCTCAATAGGTGCCACCAGTTTTTCCGTCAGAATGTAAGGGATATAGGCTTCTATATCTCAGTGATCTTCCCTCAATGGATTATTCAAGACAGCTGCTCAACAAAAGAAACCACTTCTAGCTCTCTGCACATAAAATAAAATTTTTTTAAACTTCGAAAAATTAAAATAAAATAAAGCCAAGAGCCATGAACAATTGAAAGCATCTGATGCCTGCCTGGTGTTCCCAGTTCCTGCTGGAGCTCAGCTTCAGCCCAGGTGAGGCCAGACACTGTTGTCATGCAACAGGCTTAGCCAAACACGTGGATCTGATTTGTCAGAAAGTTGAACTCGGGACTCCAGTGCCTTTTGAAAGACGTAATCTGCTCCAGAGACCTTGCAAAGGGCACGGCTGACCTTGCGTCTGTTGTGAAACTGGTAATACCCTCAAGGCAGGGAGGAAAGCAAGTTTTGACAAAGCAGAATCCAGAAGCACGAAGCTGCCGGGAAACCAGAGTGGAAAAGATTCCAGAAAGTATAAAATGTAAGAGGATAATGGTAACTGATTGCTTCTTTGCAATTGATTCTTTCAGGACGCTATCCCAAGGTGGTAATAAGACCTAATATATACGATGCCTCGCTGTTGTTTTTCAAAGTGCTCTCACGTGTATGATCTCACAGCCTCTTCACAGCAGCCTGGAAAGGAGGCCAGCTGTGCATTATTACGCCCATTTCACAGACGTGACATAGGCACAAAGACAATGTGACTTATCCAATATCTTGGGACTACTGCCTTGTCTTTTAATCTTGGTCAGTGCTGCTCAATCTTTAATGTGAAGACAAACCACCTGGGGATCAATAGCTTCAGCAGGTCTGGGTGGGCTCAAGAGTCTTCACTTCTAACAAGCTTCCAGCTTATACAGTAAGAAATCAGAATGCAGAATGCATTACTTTTAAATTGGTTATTTTTTTCTTATTGTGAAATACAGCCTATATTCACAAAGAGCATAAAATTGCACAGATGCTTAAAAATATTATTATAGTGCAAATACCATGTGATCTACTACCTGGGTAAGAATTAGAACGTTACCTGAAGGCTACTCCCTCATGGCATCTCACCCCCATTAGCCCTCTTTCAACTCCCAGGAGAAAACACTGTCTTGGCTCTTACAATAATAATTTTCTAGCTTTTCTTTAGGAAATGAATTTTTTGAAGAGTTTTTTTTGTTGTCGTTGCCCTGGTCCCTGATACTGTGAAATCACCAGTATTTCACACCTGGTAGAGGTACACAGGCCAAAGAGATAGATCTTATCTCTTGAAGTCTTTAGCAGGAGAAAATCCCCTAGAGGAGTCCAACTGGGGCCTGCTTTGCAAGAGTGTTCAGAAAGAGAGGGTATCACCTGCACAAAATACTAACTAACTTTAGGAATGGGGTGTCCTGGGAAAAAAAAATGGACCCTGGCTTCTTGCTACTATATCAAGTCAATATTTAACAAATCAGTTATAGTCATTCAAAGTCTAATTCTGATGGCGGGACAGATAAGAAATGTCAGTATCTTGGCCAGGTGCAATGGCTCACACCTGTAATCTAAGAACTTTGGGAAGCCGAGGCGGGTGGATCACTTGAGGTTAGGAGTTTGAGACCAGTTTGACCAACATGGAGAAACCCCATCTCTATTAAAAATACAAAATTAGGCCGGGCGCGGTGGCTCACGCCTGTAATCCCAGCACTTTGGGAGGCCGAGGCGGGTGGATCGCGAGGTCAAGAGATCGAGACCATCCTGGTCAACATGGTGAAACCCCGTCTCTACTAAAAATACAAAAATTAGCTGGGCATGGTGGCACGTGCCTGTAGTCCCAGCTA
>PVKV010026805.1:0-27374 GCA_004027835.1 Alouatta palliata
ACTTTGGGAGGCCGAGGCGGGTGGATCACGAGGTCAAGAGATCGAGACCATCCTGGTCAACATGGTGAAACCCCGTCTCTACTAAAAATACAAAAATTAGCTGGGCATGGTGGCACGTGCCTGTAGTCCCAGCTACTCGGGAGGCTGAGGCAGGAGAATTGCTTGAACCCAGGAGGCGGGGGTTGCGGTGAGCCGAGATTGCGCCATTGCACTCCAGCCTGGGTAACAAGAGCGAAACTCCGTCTCAAAAAAAAGACTGTTCTATGTGCACTTGAGGAAAATGTGTATTCTGCTGCTGTTGGGTGGAATGTTCTGCATGTATGTGTGTAAGGTCCACTTGCTCTATAGCGTTGTTCAAGTCCTGATTTCTTTACTGATTTTCTGTCTGGATATTCTATCCATTATCTATTCACTTCCCAGAAGCTTATATTTTTAAAACTCTATATAAGCCTAGAGTGTATATAAAGTAAAAAAACTACCTTCAATCCCTCCCCACTTCCCTAGAGCTTATATAAGGAAAAGGGGAGAGATCGAAGGTGGTCTTTTTACTGGAAGTGGTTTCCAAACCTGGGTGTATATCTGAACCACTTGGAGAATCTTTAAGAAACATAGCTTTTAGCCCCGTTGCTCACGCCTGTAATCCCAGCACTTTGGGAGGCTGAGTTGGGCAGATCACCTCAGGTCAGTAGTTCAAGACCAGCTTGGCCAACATGGTGAAACTCTATTTCTACTAAAAATATAAAAATCAGTTGGGCATGGTGGTGGGTACTGTAATCCTAGCTATTCAGAGGGCTGAGGCAAGAGCATTGCTTGAACCCAGGAGGTGGAGGTTGCAGTGAACTGAGATCATGCCATTGCAGTCCAGCCTGGGCGACAAGAGTGACAGACTCTAAAAAAGAAGAGCCGGGCATGGTGGCTCATGACTGTAATCCCAGCACTTTGGGAGGCCAAGGCGGGTGGATCACCTGAGGTCAGGAGTTCAAGACCAGCTTGACCAACATGAAGAAACTCCATCTCTACTAAAAATTTAAAAAATAAAAAATTAGCTGGGCATGGTGGCGCATGCTTGTAATCCCAGCTACTCAGGAGGCTGAGGCACGAGAATCTCTTGAATCCAGGAGGCAGAGGTGGTGGTGAGCCGAGATCATGCCATTGCACCCCAGCCTGGGTGACAGAGTGAGACCCCATCTCAAAAAAAAAAAAAAGGAAAAAGAAAAGAAAAAAAAAATACAGTTTTTAAGGCCCCAACCCTATACCTACTGAATCGGAATCTCTGCTAATAAGGTCCAGACCTTATTAGAATCCACATCTTTAAAAGTCTCCCTGGGATGCTCAAGAAGCCCAGGAAAATGACATATGAACAAAATGAGAATATAAAAAAAGATATAGAAAATATGAAAAAGAACCAAACAAATTTTAGAGCTGAAGAATACAATAACTGAACTGAAAAAATTCACTAGAGGAGTTCAACAGGAAAAAATCAGTGAGATTGAAGATACATCATTTGAAATTATCCAGTCAAAGGAGAAAAAAGAAAGAGAATGAGACAGAGCAAAGAAAGCCTAAGAGACTTACGGGGTATCGTCAAGCTGACCAATATATGCATTATGGGAGTCACCATCAAGCAGACCAGTATATGCATTATGAGAGTCTCAACAGAAGACTGGGAAAAATGGATAGAAAGCTTTTAAAGAAATAACGGCCAAAAGCTTATCAAATCTGGGGAGGGAAGTGTCTATCCAGATTCAAGAAGTCTAGTGGACTCCAACTAAGATATACCCAAAAAAGTCCATATCAAGACACATTATAATCAAACTGTCAAAAGTCAAAGACAGAATTTTGAAAGAAGAAAGAGAAAAGAGTCTCATGATGTATAAGGGAGCTTCCATAATACTACCAGTGGATTTCTGAGTAGATATCTTGTAGTACAGGAAAAAGTATGATATATTCAAAGGGCTGAAAGAAAAAAAAAAAACCTGCTAATCAAGAATACTATATTTGGAAAAACTGTCCTTTGAAAATAAAAGAAACTAAAGATTTTGCTAGATAAACAAAAGCTGAGGAAGTTCATCACCACTAGACCTACCTTACAAGATATACTAAAGGAGCCGGGCATGGTGGTTCACACCTGTAACCCCAGCACTTTGGGAGCCCAAGGCTGGTGGATCATGAGGTCAAGAGATTGAGATCATCCTGGTCGACATGGTGAAACCTCGCCTCTACTAAAAATACAAAAATTAGCCAGGCGTGGTGGCATGCGCCTGTGGTCCCAGCTACTTGGGAGGCTGAGGCAAAAGAATCACTTAAACCCAGGAGGCAGAGTTTGCAGTGAGCCTAGATTGTGCCACTGCACTCCAGCCTGGCAACAGAGCAAGACTCTGTCTCAAAAATAAAAATAAAAATAAAAGATATACTAAAGGAAATCCTCTTTGAAACAAAAGGACACTAGACAGCATATGAAAGTATAAAGCCCACTAGCAAAGATAAAATTTGCAAATACAGAATACTGTAATACTGTAATGATGGTATGTAAATCAATTTTAATTCTGGTATAGAAGTTAAAAGGCAAAAGTATAAAAAGTAACTATAACTATAAAGATATATTAATGGATGCATAATATAAAAAGATGTAATTTGTGACATCAATAACAATGTTGGGGGGGTTAAAAAAGAGTTTTTGCTTATGATTGAAGTTAATTTATGAGCTTAAAATAGGTGGTTAAAATTATAAGACGTTTGATGTTAGCCCACAGTTACCACAAAGCAAATACCTATGGAAGGTGTGCAAAAGAAAATGTGAAAATAACTGAAGTATGTTGCCACTAGGAATGGGGAGTCAAACACAAGGAAGACAGCAAAAGAGGAAAAGAGAGACAAAAAGCCATGAGACAGAAAACAGTTTACAAACGGCAACAGTCAGTCTCTCTATATCAGTAATTACTTTAAATGTAAACAGATTAAATGTTCCAATCAAAAGATACAGAGTGGCTGAATGGATTAACAAAATAAACAAGATCTTACTATTTGCTTTCTACAAGAGACTAATTTTAGAAATTAAGGACACACACAGGCTGAAGGTGAAAGGATGGGAAAATATATTCCATGCAAAGGTAACCAAGAGAGGGCAGGGGTAGTCAGACTTACATCAGACAAAATAGACTTTCAGTCAAGAACTGTCACAAGAGACAAAGACATCATATAATGATAAAAGGGTCAATTCACATGGAAGATAGAACTCTTATAAATATGTATGTACCCAACATCAGAGCACCCAAATATATGAAGTAAGCATTGACAGAACCAAAGAAAGAAAACAGACAGCAACACAATCATAGTTGGAGATTTCAATACCCTACTGTAAAAATGGATAGAATATTCAGACAGAAAATCAGTAAAGAAACAGAGGACTTGAACAACACTATAGACCAAGTGGACCTTATAGGCATACATGCAGAACATTCCACCTATCAGCAGCAGAATACACATTCTTCTCAACTGCACATGGAACAGTCTTTAGAACAGATCACATGTTAAGTTATAAAACAAATCTCAGTAAATTTAAGAAGATTGAAATCACAACAGATCTTTCCAACTGTATGGAATGAAACTAGAAATCAATAGATGAAGGAAAATTAGAAAATTCACAAATATGTGGAAATCAAACAACACATTCTTGAACAACCAAGGGTTAAAGAATAAGTAAGGCCTGGTGCAGTGTCTCACACCTATAATCTCAACACTTTGGGAGGCTGAAGCAGGAATCGCTTGAACCTGGGAGTTTGAGTCTGTAGTAAGCTAATAAGGCACCACTGCACTCCAGCCTGGGCAGCAGAATGAGACCTTGTCTCTAAAATAAAAAAGAATTTTTTAAAAGAATAAATCAAAAATAAAACTGGAACATATCTTGAGACAAATGAAAATGAAAATACAGCATACCAAAACTTACTAGATGCAACAAAAGCAGTTCTAAGATAAAAATTTATAGCAGTGATATCTATATTCAAAAAGAAAAATCTCTCAAATAAGTTACCTAACTTTACAACTCAAGGAACTAGAACTAATACCTGTTTACTGAAAACTATAAAACATTGCTGAAAGAAGTTAAAAACACAAACCATGTTCATATGTTGGAAGAACAAATATTATTAAAATGCCCATACTAACCAAAATGATCTACAGATTCTGTGCAATCCCTATCAAAATCCCGATGGTATGCTTTTTGCAGACATAGGGTGGAAGAATTCTAAAATTCATATGGAATCACAAAGGACCCCAAATAGCCAAAGACAATCTTGAGAAAGAACAACAAAGCTAGAGGTCTCACACTTCCTGATTCAAAACATACCACAAATTAATTAAAACAGTATAGTAGTGGCATAAAGCTAAACATATAGACCAATGGAACAGAATGAAGAGCCCAGAAATAAACCCCACATTTACAGCCAAATGATCATCAACATAGGTGCCAAGACTACGCAATGGAGAAAGGATAGTCTCTTTGATAAATGGTGTTGGGAAAACTAGATATCCATATGCAAAAGAATGAAATTGGATCCTTATTTTACGCATACACAAAAATCAACTAAACATGGATTAAAGACTTAAATATAAGGACGGAAACAATAAAATTCCTAGAAAAAAACATATGGGAGGTGACTTATGCCAAGATGGCTGAATAGGAACAGCTTCAGTCTGCAGTTCCTAGTGAGAGTGATCCAGAAGGTGAGTGATCTCCACATTTCCAACTGAGTTACCAGGTTCATCTCATTGGGACTGGTAGACAGTGGGTGCAGCCCAAGGAGGGCAAGCTGAAGCAGGGTGGGGCATCACCTCACCCAGGAAGCACAAGGGGCCAGAGAACTCCCTCACCTAGCCAAGGGAAGCCATTAGGGAATTTTCCTGACACTCTGGCATTCTGGCTCAGATACTGCTCTCTTCCCATGGTCTTCACAACCCACAGACCAGGAGTTCCCTCCAGTGCCTACAACACCAGTGCCCGGGTTCCCAGCAAACGGGTGGCCGTTTGAGCTGCAGCAGGTTTTTTTTTTTTTTTCTTATACCCTAGTGGCACCTGGAATGCCAGTGAGACGGAACTGCTCATTCCCCTGAAAAAGGGGGCTGAAGCCAGGGAGCCAAGTGATCTGGCTCAGCAGGTCCCACCCCATGAAGACCAGCAAGCTAACATCCACTGGCTCAAAATTCTTACAGCCAGCACAGCAGTCTGAGTTCAACCTGGGACATTCGAGCTTGGTGGGGGGAGGGGTGTCTGCCATTGCTGAGGCTTGGGTAGGCAGTTTTAACCTCATCTGTGTGAAAAAATCCACTGGGATGTTTACACAGCAACTGGGCGGAGCCCACGGCAGCTTAGCAAGGCCTCTGCCAGCAGATGGCCACTAGACTCTCTTCTTGCTGGGCAGGGAATCTGAAAAAGGGCAGCAGCCTGTCGGGGACTTATAAATAAAGCCCCCACCTTCCTGGGACAAAGCACCTGGGAAAAGGGGTGGTTGTGGGTTCTACTTCATCAGACTTAAACATCCCTGCCCAGCAGCTCTGAAGAGAGCAACAGATCTCTCAGCACAGTGCTTGAGCTCTGATAAGGGACAGATTGCCTCCTCAAGTGGTTCCCTGACCCCTGTGTATCCTGACTGGGAGACACCCCATACAAGAGAGCTCTGGCTGACATCTGGCAGATACCCTTCTGGGACGAAGCTACCAGGGGAAGGTACAGGCCCCTGTGTATCCTGACTGGGAGACACCCCATACAAGAGAGCTCTGGCTGACATCTGGCAGATACCCTTCTGGGACGAAGCTACCAGGGGAAGGTACAGGCAGCAATCTTTGCTGTTCTGCAGCCCCCACAGGTGATTCCCAGGCAAACAAAGTCTAGAGTGGACCTCTAGCAAATTCCAGCAGACCTGCAGCACAGGGGCCTGACTGATAGAAGGACAACTAACAAACAGAAAGAAATAGCTTCAACATCAACAGAAAGGATGTCCACTCAGAAACCCCATCCAAAAGTCACCAACTTCAAAGACCAAAGCTCGATAAATCCACGAAGATGGGAAGAAACCAGCACAAAAAGGCTGAAATCACCAAAACCATGATGCCTCTTCTCCTCCAAGGGATCACAAATCCTCACCAGCAAGGGAACGAAACTAGACAGAGAATGAGGTTACAAATTGACAGAAGCAGGCTTCAGAAGGTGGGTAATAACAAACTTCCCCAAACTAAAGGAACATGTTCTAACATGCAAGGAAACTAAGAACCTTGAAGAAAGGTTAGACAAAATGCTAACTAGAATAACCAGCATAGAGAAGAACATAAACAACTTGATGGAGCTGAAAAACATAGCACAAGAAACTCGTGAAGCACACACAAGTTTCAATAGCTGAATCAATCAAGTGGAAGAAAGGATATCAGAGATTGAAGATCAACTCAATGAAATAAAGTGAGAAGGCAAGATTAGAGAATAAAGAGTGAAAAGAAATGAACAAAGCCTCCAAGAAATATGGGATTATGTGAAAACACCAAATCTATGTTTGATAGGTGTACCTGACAGTGATGGAGAGAATGAAACCAAGCTGGAAAACACTCTTCAAGATGTTATCCAGGAGAACTTCTCCAACCGAGCAAGGCAGGCCAACATTCAAATTCAAGAAATACAGAGAACACCACAAAGATATTCCTTGAGAAGAGCAGCCACAAGGCACACAATCATCAGATTCACCAGGGTTGAAATGAAGGAAAAAATGCTAAGAGTAGCCAGAGAGAAAGATCAGTTTACCCACAAAGGGAAGCCCATCAGACTCACAGCGGATCTCTCCACAGAAACCCTACAAGCCAGAAGAGGGTGGGGCCAATACTCAACGTCCTTAAAGAAAATAACTTTCAACCCAGAATGTCATATCCAGCCAAACTAAGCTTCATAAGCAAAGGAAAAATAAAATCCTTTATGCACAAACAACTGCTGAGAGATTTCATCACCACCAGGCCTGCCTTACAAGAGCTCCTGAAGGAAGCACTAAACATGGAAAGGAACAACCGTACCAGCCACTGCAAAAACGTACAAAATTGTAAAGGCCATCAACACTATGAAGAAACTGCATCAACTAACAGGCAAAACAGCCATCTAGCATCAAAATGGCAAGATCAAATTCACATATAAAAATATTAACCTTAAATGTAAATGGGATAAATGCCTCAATCAAAAGACACAGACTGGCAAATTGGATAAGGAGTCAAGACCCATCAGTGTGCCGTATTCAGGACGCCCCATATCACATGCAAAGACACACATAGCCTCAAAATAAAGGGAAGAAGATTTACGAAGCAAATGGAGAGGGGAAAAAAAAAAGCGGTGGCGAGGAGCGGGTTGCAATCCTAGTTTCTGATAAAACAGACTTTAAACCAACAAAGATAAAAAGAAACAAAGAAGGGCATTACATAATGGTAAAGGGATCAATGCAACAAGAAGAGCTAACCATCCTAAATATATATGCACCCAATACAGGAGCACCCAGATACATAAAGCAAGTTCTTAATGACCTACAAAGAGACTTAGATTCCCACACAATAATAGTTGGAGATGTTAACACTCCACTGTCAGTATTAGGTCAACAAGACAGAAAATTAACAAGGATATCCAGGACTTGAACTCAGATCTGGACCAAGCAGATCTAATAGACATCTACAGAACTCTCCACCCAAAATCCATAGAGTATACATTCTTCTCAGCACCACACTGCACTTATTCTAAAATTGACCACATAATTGGAAGTAAAACACTACTCAGCAAATGCAAAAGAACAGAAATCATAACAGTCTCTCAGACCACAGTGCAATCAAATTAGAACTCAGGATTAAGAAACTCACTCAAAACTGCACAACTACATGGAAACTGAATAACCTGCTCCCGAATGACTACTGGATAAATAATGAAATGAAGGCAGAAATAAAGGTGTTCTTTGAAACCAATAATAATGATACGATGTACCAGAATCTCTAGGACACATTTAAAGCAGTGCCTAGAGGGAACTTTATGGCACTAAATACCCACAAGAGAAGCCAGGAAAGATCTAAAATTGACACCCTAATATCACAATTAAAAGAACTAGAGAAGCAAGATCAAACAAATTCAAAAGCCAGCAGAAGACAAGAAATAACTAAGATAAGAGCAGAACTGAAGGAGACAGAGACACAAAAAACCCTTCCAAAAATCAGTAAATCCAGGAGCTGGGTTTTTGAAAAGATCAACAAAATAGATAGACTGCTAGCCAGATTAAGAAAAAAGAAAAGAGAGAAGAATTAAATAGATGCAAAAAATATATAAAGGGGAGATCACCACTGATTCCACAGAAATACAAACTGCCATCAACGATTACTACAAACGCCTCTATGCAAATAAACCAGTAAATCTAGAAGAAATGGATAAATTCCTGGACACTTACACCCTCCCAAGACTAAACCAGGAAGAAGTTAGATCCCTGAATAACAAGGTCTGAAATTGAGGCAGCAATTAATAGCCTACCTACCAAAAAAAGTCCAGGACCAGATGGGTTCACAGCTGAGTTCTACCAGAGGTACAAACAGGAGCTGGTACCATTCCTTCTGAAACTATTCCAAACAATACAAAAAGAGAGAATGCTCCCTAACTCATTTTATGAAACCAACATCATACTGATTCCAAAACCTAGTAGAGACACAACTACAAAGGAGAATTTCAGGCCAGTATCCATGATGAACACTGATGAGAAAATCCTGAATAAAATATTGGCAAATTGAATCCAACAGCATATCAAAAAGCTTATCCATCACAATCAAGTTGGCTTCATCCCTGGGATGCAAGGCTGGGTCAACATACACAAATCTATAAATGTAATCCATCACATAAACAGAACCAAAGACAAAAGCCACATGATTTTCTCCATGATTATCTCAATAGATGCAGAGAAGGCCTTCAACACAATTCAACAGCCCTTTATGCTAAAAACTCCCAATAAACTAGATATTGATGGAAGGTATCTCATAATAAGAGCTATTTATGACACACCCACAGCCAATATCATACTGGATGGGCAAAAACTGGAAGCATTGCCTTTGAAAACTGGCACAAGACAAGGATGCCCTCTCTCACCACTCCTGTTCAACATAGTATTAGAAGTTCTGTCCAGGGCAATCAGGCAAGAAAATAAATAAATAAATAAAGGGTATTCAGTTAGGAAAAGAGGAAGTCAAATTGTCTCTATTTGCAGACATGATTGTAAATTTAGAAGACTCTGTTATCTCAGCCCAAAATCTCCTTAAGCTGATAAGCAACTTCAGCAAAGTCTCAGGATACAAAATTAATGTTCAACGATCACAAGCATTCCTATACACCAATAATAGAGAGCCAAATTATGAGCGAACTCCCATTCATGACTGCTACAAAGAGAATAAAATACCTAGGAATACAACTAACAAGGGATGTGAAGTACCTCTTCAAGCAGAACTACAAACCACTGCTCAAGGAAATAAGAGAGGACACAAACAGATGGAAAAACATTCCATGCTCATTGTTAGAAAGAATCAGTATCATGAAAATGGCCATACTGCCCAAAGTAATTTATAGATTCAATGCTATCCCCATCAAACTACCATTGACTTTCTTCACAGAATTGGAAAAAAAAACACGTAAAACTTCATAAAAGAGTCCACATAGCTGAGACAATCCTAAGCAAAAAACAAAACAAAACAAAATACCAAAGCTGGAGGCATCACACTACCTGACTTCAAACTTTACTACAAGGATACAGCAATCAAAACAGCATGGTACTGGTACCAAAAAAGAGATATAGACCAATGGAACACAACAGAGGCCTCAGAAATAATGCTTCACATCTACAACCATCTGATGTTTGACAAAAACAAGCAATGGGGAAAGGATTCCCTATTTAATAAATGGTGTTGGGAAAACTGGCTAGCCATATGCAGAAAGATGAAACAACTGGATCCCTTCCTTATACCTTATACGAAAATTAACTCCAGATGGTGTAAGGTCTTTTGCATTGACTGACAGTGCCATGGATGCCATGGTGACCTCCATGACCCCCACATACACCTCTGGGTGGCCTCCTGGAATTAGAAAATCTGAAGTAACTGGAAGACCATGAAAACAGGAAGAACAATCAACCCCTGCCTCGACTAATTAGCTTGAGACATTCTTCTATTGTTCCTTATTCCCACTTCACTTGGTAAGGCAACTGAACTTTGTAACCGACCTTGGTAAACCTTGTGACTCCAGACTGTATGACCCCCCCGCCCCGCTCCCAGCTTGCAAAAACCGCCCTAAAGTTACAGTTGGAATGTATCTTCTGTAAAATTACAGTTGGAACTGTAACTTCGGTAACTTTCCACTGCCTACCCCAAACCTATAAAACCAACTCCTATCCCACCGCCCTTCGCTGACTCTCTTCAGACTCAGCCCGTCCACATCCAGGCGAATAAACAGCCATGTTGCTCACACAGAGCCTTTATGGCAGGGGTGAGGTGGGTGCTCTTCATTCAGAGTGTGGGTTTTAACATTTGGTGCCAGAAACCCAGGACAGGGGTACTCCTTTGGGGAGACCAGCCCCCTGTCCCCACTCCCACTCTGGGTGGAGGCCCACCTGAGACCTCAACACATCAGACCAGACCAGCAGCTCACACTTAGCATGCTGAACACCTCTCACCACCTTCAGATCAGGTAAGCAGTCTCTTCCCCCACTCTCTTTTCCTTCAGAGAAGAGGAGACAAGTCTCTCCCTCTTTCTGTCTCTTTTCCTTCAGAGGAGAGGAAACAAGTCCCTCTCTCCCTCTCTTTTCCTTCAGAGAAGAGGAGACAAGTCTTTCCTTCTTTCTCTCTCTTTTCCTTCAGAGAAGAAGAGACAAGTCTCTCCCTTTCTTCTCTCTCTTTTCCTTTAAATCCTTCTCCTTCTAGGTAGAGGAAAGGAGGCAAGTCTATCCCTCTTTCTCTCTCTTTTCCCTTAAAGAAAATGAGACAAGTCTCCCTCTCTTTCTCTCTCTTTTCCTCTTTCTAGTAGAGACAAAGGAGACACTCTATCCGTGTAGAGACAGAGGAGACAAGTCTCTCCCTGTTGCTCAAAAACTCCGATGTCGGTCACGGACTTGGGAAGACAATCTTCCCTTGGTGTCTGGTCAACTGCGGGGACGCCTGCCTTGATCACTCACCCACGTTACAGCCCAGGAATCAGTCAGGGACGCCTACTGAAAACCCTGGTAGCTGCTCACTCCTTCCCCTAGTCTCTACTCCTTTCCTTAAAACTTAATCTTCTTCACCAGGGGCAATATTCGGCCCTCTGTTCCTCAGTCTTCACCTCTAGCCTGCGTCCTTAAAACAACCTAAAACATTTTCAACTGTTACCCGATCTGAAACCTAAACGTCTCATTTTTTTCTGTAACACAGCCTGGCCTCAATTCAAATTAGACGATGGTTCCAAATGGCCAGAAAATGGCATTTTCAATTTTTCTATTCTGCGAGACCTAAACAATTTTTGTCAACGAATAAGCAAATGGTCTGAGGTGCCCAATGTCCAGGCATATTTTTTACACTCCAATCCCTCCCTAATCTCTGCTGTGAATGCAGCTTGTCTCAAAATGTCCTTCTCTCCCTTCTGCCCGCCCCTCCTGCCTCTGCCAGTAACCCAGAATCCTCCTTGTCCATCGACCCTTCTGACTTTTCTCCTCCCCGCCTGGCCAAACCGGACCCCAACCAGGCCCTAAACCACCCCCCCCAACCCACAGAGTCTCCCTCCTCTTCCTCTGCCCACAACCCATCTCCGTATGCCCCTCCTATCACCTCCCCACCTCACACCGGGTGCGGCTTACGGTTTAGTCCCGAGGTTAACTCCTCCGCCCTGCCCAACAATTCCCCCTGTAAATGGTGGCTGGATCCAAAGCCATAGTCAGGGTGCACGTTCCTTTCTCTTCATCCGACTTTTCCCAAATTGGCCAGCAATTAGGCTCCTTTTCCTCAGATCCTCCAATACTTAACCCAGTCCTATAATCTCAGCTGGAGCGACTTAAATGTCGTCCTTACTTCTACTGTCACCCCTAAAAAATGCTTAATATACATTTTATCATCCAATCAGCCCTTGACATTACAAAAACCTACAGAAATTAGAATCTGGCTCTGAAGCCCCACAACAGGAATTAATCAACCTCGCCTTCAAGGTGTTCAGTAATAGGGAAGAAGCTGCCTGGCGGCAGTGCCTCTCAGAACTACAGATGCTTGCCTCTGCCGTAAGACAAACCCCAGCCACACCACCAGCTCACAAAGACTTCAAAGCGCCCAGACAGCGGCGCATCCAGCCACCCCTCCCAGACCTTGCTTCAAGTGTCGGAAACTTGGCCACTGTGCCAAGGAATGCCCACAGCCTGAGATTCCTCCCAAACCGTGCCCCATGTGTGCAAGAAGCCCACTGAAAGTCGGACTGTCTGACTCACATTGCTGCTCCCAAAGCCCCTGGAGCGCCAACCCAAAGCACCTGGACTGAATCCTTCGCAGATTTCCTCAGTTTGGCGGGTGAAAACTAATGCTGCCCGAACGCCTCTGCAGCCCCTGGATATCACGGATGCTGAACTTCGGGTAACTCTTACAGTGAAGGGTAAGTCCATCCCCTTCTTAATCAATACGGGGCCACCCACCCCACACTGCCTTCTTTTCAAGGACCTGTCTCCTTGGCCCCCACAACTGTTGTGGGAATCAATGGCAAGGCCTCCAGGCCTCTCAGAACTCCCCCAGTCTGGTGTCAATTAGGCCAGCACACCTTTCCACATTTTTCTTAATCATCCCCACTTGTCAATTCCCCTGCTAGGCTAAGATATCCTAGCAAAACTGTCTGACTTCTTAACTATTCCTGGGCTACAGCCACATCTCATTGCCACCCTGTTCCCCAAACATGTACCTCCCTCAATAGCTGCCCTTATGTCCCCCTACCTTAACCGTAGGGTGCAGGACACCACCTCCCCATCCGTTGCTGCAAATCACTCACCCCTCATCATCCCCTTAAAACCTAACCACCCTTACCCCGCTCAGCACCAGTACCCCATTCCAGCACATGTCTTAAGAAGCCTAAGGCCTGTTAGTACTCACTTACTGCAACATGGCCTTTTAGTTCCCAATAACTCTCCCTACAACACCCCCATCATACCATCCAAAAACCAGACAAGTCCTGTCAGTAAAAAACCTTCACCTTACTAATCAGATAGTGCTCTCCATCCATCCCGTGGCACCAAACCCCTATACCCTCCTATCTTCCATTCCCCCTTCCACAACTCACTATTCTGTTCTTGCCCTCGAAAATATTTTTTTCTAAAGCCCAAATTTCTTCCCCATCCATTACCTATCTCAGTATAATCCTTTGCCAGCATACACGCACTCTCCCTGCCAACCGTATCAAGTTAATTTCCGAAACGCCAACCCCATCCACTAAACAACAGCTTCTTTCCAGGTAGCCACAGCCACCACCAAAGCCACAGGTCTTCTCAGCCGTGAAGCCACATAGGAGCCATCTGGATGTAGCCCTGCCTGCAGGACGGAGCCCGTGGGTTGCCGCCACCACCGCTGTGAAGAAGCAGTTCGACCTCATGAAGCAGGTGGTCACCCTGACCATGGGCGAGTGCATGCAGTGGACCACCACCCAGCCCGAGGCCATGGGACCCCAGCTGCCCAGTCAGCCCCTGGGACCAGCTGGGATGGGCCGCTACCTTCTGTGTAGACACCCCTTGGGTGCCCTCTGCCCATTGTTCCTATCCCGGCAAGCATCACCCTCCCTCCGAGGACTACACCCGATCCTTCTCCTCTCTTCCCGGGGACACAGCCAGCCTGGGATTGGTGCCCTGTGCTAAAACTCCAATGACTTCTGTCCCTAATGCTGTGTTGAGCGCTGTGCTGTGGGGGTCAGCATTGTCAGGTTTTCCCGGTTGACCTGCTGTTGGGAGCCCTGTAAGTGCAGGGTAATAGGAAATAAAGGAACATATGAAAGCCAAGAAAACAAACAAACAAACAAACAAAAACAGCTTCTCTCCTTCCTGGGCATTGTAAGACACTTTCACCTCTGGATACCAGGTTTTGCCTTCCTAACCAAACCACTTTATAAACTTACAAAAAGAAACTTAGCTGACTTTTTTCTTCTGTGGTTCTTCTTCTTACATCTGCCTTCCTACCAACTGGACAGGCACTTGTACCCTAGTTTTCCTTACTCCCAAAATTCAGTTTGCCAATGGGGATGAAAGCCTCCCTGTTCCCCTTGTGGTCCTGACATGACACAAGCGGGTCACTTCATTGATCCCCTTACTTGTAGGGTTAGGAATTACTACTGCCCTCGGCACAGGCATAGCAGGCCTTACCACTTCAAGCATCACCTTCCATAGCCTCTCTAATGATTTCTCTGCTGGTATTGCAGAATTAACTCAATCACTATCCCTTCTTCAAGCTCAAGTAAATTCCCTAGCTGCAGCTGTCCTCCAAAACTGCAGAGGTCTTGATTTACTGACTGCTGAAAGAGGAGGTCTTTGCCTATTCCTAAATGAAGAATGTTGTTTTTGTGGAAACCAGTCCGGCCTTGTACATGATGCCATCAATAAATTAAAAGACAGAGCCCAAAAGCTCACTAATCAGGCAAATAATTATTCTGGACCTAGCTGGCCACGCTCTAACTGGGTATCAATGCTCCTTCCATTAGCAGGCCCCTTATACCCATTTTCCTTCTTGTCTTAGATGGACCTTACCTTTTCCGCTTAATCTCTCAGTTCCTCCAAAATTGTATCCAAGCTATAAGTAATCAGTCAATACGACAAGTGTGCCTTCTAACAACTCCACAGTATCAGCCTTTGCCCCAAAATCTTTTGGCAGTCTAAATTCTTTCCCATTTTTAGGTTTCCACGCCACCCCCAATCATGCTTGAAGAAGCCCTGAGAAACATCGCCCCATCACCCCTCTGTGCCAGCCTTCCTAATATTCCACTGCCCTCCACTTTTCATTTCTTTTTCCTTTATGTTACTAAAATAAAAATACAGGAATGTAAGGTCTTTTAGCCAGACTGACGGCTCCATGGACACCATGGTGACCCCCACGACCTGCATGTTCACCTCTGGATGGCCTCCTGGAATTAGAAAATCTGAAGTAACTGGAAGACCAGGAAAACAGGAAGAATGATCAACCCCTGCAACACCTAATTAACTTGAGACATTCTTCTGTTGTTCCTTACTCCCACTTTAGTTGATAAAGCAATTGAACTTTGTAACCAACCTTGGTCAACTTCGTAACTCCAGACCCTGTGACCCCCTCCCAGCTTGCAAAAAACTGCCCTAAACTGTAACTTCTGTAACTTTCCACTGCCTACCCCAACCCTATAAAACCAACTCCTCTCTCACCACCCTCTGCTCACTCTGTTTTTGGACTGAGCCTGCCCACACCCAGGTGAATAAACAGCCATGTTGCTCACACAAAGCCTGCTTGGGGGTCTGTTCATTCAGAGCATGCATTTTAACAGATGGATTAAATATTTAAACATAAGACCTAACACCATAAAAGCCCTACAGAAAAACCTAGGCAATACCCTTCAGGACATAGGAATGGGCAAAGGCTTCATGACTAAAATACCAAAAGCAATGGCAACAAAAGCCAAAATAGACAAATGGGATCTAATTAAATTAAAGAACTTCTGGACAGCAAAAGAAACTATCATTAGAATGAACTGGCAACCAACCAGTTCAGAATGGGAAAAAATTTTTGCAATCTATCCATCTGACAAAGGGCTAATATCCAGAATCTACAAAGAACTTAAACAAATTTACAAGAAAAAAAAAACATCAAAAAGTGGGCAAAGGATATGAACAGACACTTCAAAAGAAGACATTTATGCAGCCAACAAACATATGAAAAAAAGCTCATTATCCCTGGTCATTAGAGAAATGCAAATCAAAACCACATTGAGATACCATATCACACCAATTAGAATGGTGATCTTTAAAAAATCTGGAGCTAACAGATGCTGGAGAGGATGTGGAGAAATAGGAATGCTTTTACACTGTTGTGGAGTGTAAATTAGTTCAACCATTGTGAAAGACATTGCGGCAATTCCTCAAGGATCTAGAACTAGGAATACCATTTGACCCAGCAATCCCATTACTGGGTATATACCCAAAGGATTATAAATCATTCTATTATAAAACACATGCACACATATGTTTATTTCGGCACTGTTCACAATAGCAAAGACTTGGAACCAACTCAATTGCCCATCAATGATAGACTGGATAAAGAAAATGTGGCACATATAAACCATGGAATACTATGCAGCCATAAAGAAGATGAGATCATATCCTTTGCAGGGACATGGATGAAACTGGAAACCATCATTCTCAGCAAACTGACACAAGAACAGAAAACCAAACACCGCATGTTCTCACTCATAAGTGGGAGTTGAACAATGAGAACACATGGACACAGGAAGGGGAACATCACACACAGTGGCCTGTTACAGGGTGGGGGCTTATGGGAGGGATAGCAGAAGGGATTGGGGAGGGATAGGATTAGGAGAAATATCTAATGTAGATGACGGGATGATGGATGCAGCAAACCACCATGGCACGTGTATACCTATGTAACAAACCTACATGTTTTGCACCTGTACCCCAGAGCTTAAAGTATAATAAAAAACAAAAACAAAACATATGGGAAAAACTTCATCACATTGGTCTTGCTGGTGATTTCTTGGATATGACACAGAAAGCACAGACAATAAAAGCAAAAATAGACAAATGAGATTGCATAAAATTTAAAAGCTTCTGTGCAGCAAATCAAACAATCCATATAGTGAAAAGGTAACGTAGAATGGGAAAAATATTCGCAAACCATATATCTCAGAAGAAGTTAATATCCAGAATACATAAGGAACTCTTACAACTCAAAGCAAAAGCAGCAGCAACAACAACAAACTTGATTTTAAAATGGGCTTAACACCTGAGTAGACATTTCTCCAAAGAAGACATACGAAAGGCCAGCAGGCATAGGAAAACATCATATGCTCAGCATCACTAATTATCAGGGAAATGCAAAGCAAAAGCACAATGAGGTTATCACTTTACTCCTGATAAGATGGTCATTATTTTTTTAAGACGAAGAAAGAAAAAGAAAACAAGTGTTGACAAGGATGTGCAGAAACTGGAACTCCCATGCACTGGGTTGGTGGGAATGTAAAAGGATGCACCCGCTATGGAACACAGTATCGTGGTTATTCAACAAGTTAAAAATAGAATTGCCATATAATCCAGCAATCCCACTTCTGGGTGTTTATCTAAAAGAACTGAAAATAGAATCTTGAACGTTTGCACACCAATATTCAGGGAAGTATTCAAAATAGCCAACAGGTAGAAACAATCTACGTGCTTATTGATGGATGGATAAAGAAAATGTGGTATATACATAAAGTGGAATATATAAAGCCTTAAAAAGGGAGGAAAGCCTGTCACATATTACAACGCAGATGGACCTTGAGGACATAATTCTTTTTTTTGAGACAGAGTCTCACTCTGTTGCCCAGGCTGGAGTGCGGTGGCATGATGTCGGCTCACTGCAGCCGCCACCTCTGAGTTCAAGCGATTCTCCTGCCTCAGCCTCCCAAGTAGCTGGGACTACAGGCACCTGCCACGACACCAGACTAATTTTTGTATTTTTAGTAGAGACGAGGTTTCACCATATTGGCCAGGCTGCTCTTGAACTCCTGACCTTTTGAGCCACCTGTCTTGGCCTCCCAAAGCACTGGGATTACAGGCATGAACCACCGTGCCTGGCCTAAGGACATAATTCTAAATGAAATAAGCCCATCATGGAAGATTAAATACTGCATGATTCCACTTATGGGATATCTAAAGTAGTCAAACTCATGGAAGCAGGAAATATTGATAGAATGACAGTTGCACGGGTGGGCATAGGGAAAATGGGGTTCTATTCAATGGGTGTAGTTTTGGTCATGCAAGATGAAAAAGTTCTAGAGACCTGCTGTACAGTAATGTGCATATAATTAACAATACTGTACCATACTCTTAACAGTTGTTAAGAGGGCAGATTTTATGTTACACGTTTTTGCCACACAAACACGCACACATACACACACAAAAATGCTCTCCCAGAAAGCTGTACCACTTACCGAGCTTAGGGGAAAAACCACTCAGTGTTTGTGACAAAGATCAAGCCCTTGGGTTCAACCTTACAAAATGTCACTGGAAGTCCAAACGAAAATTTATTTAGCCCATCCACTCCTCATTACTTTAGGCTGTACCAAAAACAACAACAACAACAACAACAAAAACCCTGCATTTTTGTAACTAGAACAAAAGCATTTTCTGCTCCTAAATAAGATAAGTCAATAGTGGGTTTGTTTTTTATTTTGTTTTTAAGGCTCCCTGAGTAACCCTGATGCTCACCAGCTTTAGGAACCACTGTCAATGAAAGCAGAGAGAATACAAGGTCCAGGAAGCCCCAGGTTATGTGTATATAGGAAGAAATATACCAGGTGAAGCCTTACCAGTCCCCTGGCAGGGGCGCGCCTTTGCTCTGGCACTGGGAGTCTGCACACAGAATGTGGAACTTGGAATGCACGCTGGAACCTGGCACTGTTGCTTCCTTCTTTGTACAGATGACCCTCGCAGTCTGACCAGGCAGCTTGAATCCAAAGAGCCAGGCTGTCAATGGGGAAGGCTGGCCAAGTCTGCCAAGAGGAGGCTAAGAGGGATTTCCTTGGCACCTAAGGCCATGACCGAGATGATTCTTGCACTCAGAATCTCAGTTAAGTTGGCACATGGTAGCCTTCAGCTCTGGGGTGGGCTCACCTTAACAGGTACGCATGTGGACCCAGGCAGCCAGTTTGCTAATTTACTAATGAAAAATATAGCTGTCACGTCAGCGGATCATGGCCTCCTTTCCCTCTAAGTGAGTTGCACATGAAACCAAATCTGAAGGTTGTTTAATAAGAAACCAGCACAAGCAAAATTCACCAGACGGTTTTTAAGACAGCCACACCCACAACAGGGGATGCTGTGTTCCAACCCATGATGGAGGACATACTCTTCATGCCCAGACAGGGCCTAATGGGCATTGCCAGCTTCCACAGCATCAGTGTGGGCTCTGCAGTCAGACTGCTGGAATTTAGATCCTAGTTCTGCACTTAACCATTTGTATGACTTTGGCAAAGCAGTATACCCCTCAAGGCCTCAGTTTCCTCATCTGTATAATAAAAATAAGCAGCCACATCACTGGATTATTGTAAGGATTAAATGAAAGAAGTGAGAGGTTTAGCACAATGCTAGGCAGAGTTAATCTTCATGGCTGGTGGTTATTACTATCATCATGACCACTACTACTATCATTATTGTTCTCCTCTGATTTAGGGCTCACTCTTCATCACAGGTGTTCTGTGTGTACAGGATACATATGAATGGTTAGATTTCCATTCATAAAATCTAATGATTAGGTTTCCACTCACTAAAGTGGAAACATATTCTAGTCTCGCCTCCTTGTAATAAACTTAGCTGTCCTGACTGGAGTTCGTGACCCTCCTCCCCACAACACTTCATGGTACCTTTGCCCACAGTCTCAGGTGATGGTGGGGGAAGTTTCTGAATCCCAGGGCTGTGAACTGGGGATGAGGTAGAAGTTAGCTCATAGCCTGTCACACATCCTTGTGCCTGAATCTGCAGCCCTGAGTTCTCGTGTCCCCTCCCTGCAGCCCCACTTCTAAATAGCTCATTGGTGCTGGGACATGAAGGCAGCTGCAGGGTGGGGCAGGGTTAGAGGCAGGGATTGAGCAAGTGCCTCTGCAGGAATGCGTGTGCCCATGTAATGTGTCTGGCAGATGTAACTTCCAGTCTGTCTAGGATGGAGGTTATGAGCCGGCATGGCCCTGTGACTTGAGCAAAACGACAAACCAAGAATGTGACATGCACATGTCTATTCTTACACAAGGGTTCAGACACTTCTACCCCGCTGAAGCAGGCAGATGCTGTAAGTGGCATCCACCCTGCCTGTGCTTGGGGCTGGGGACAGCAGGAAGGGCTCTCCAAGCTAGACTTAGCGTTCATGAACTCTTCACTACTGGAGCCTCCCCCTAAACACAGCCTCAGTCCCACTTAACAGCTTTGGCTCACAATGCTGTCTTGGCTATAATACTTCCTTCCACTTAGTAAATCCCACCCATATACTCAGGCCCAGTTTAAGCCCCACCACTTTCTTGATCTCAGGACTCCTCCTCCAAATGACAGCATGGTCTGTTTTCCAGATACAATTCAGAGCTGGATTGAGTGTTTTTCCAGTTATTTTTGCTTCCTTTAGGAAACTTCTTTGAAAATAAGAATCTTCTTCCCTAGCAGGGGCTGGGTGCAGATAGGTGCCCCTTAGCCATTGATTGATTGGAGTAAGGGCTTGGGGATGGAAGGGAAGAATTTTGTTGTTGTTGTTCTCTTTTTTAAATTGTGAAATACAAGATGCAATCAGAAAAGTACATAAAACAACGATGTCTGGCTTAATGAATTATTATGAGGCAAATATCCTGTAACCACCATCCAGGTCGAGAGAACATTTGCAACATCCCAGAAGCCTCTCCATATGACCCTGGGGAGGCAGACATTTCCAAACTTGTGATTGTATATTCGTGGCATGGGAAAGGTCTTTATTTCATTTTTAGAAATAGGTCTCACTATTTTGCTGAGGCTGGTCTCAAATTCCTGGGCTTAAGCGATCCTTCTGCCTCAGCCTCCCAAAGTGCTGGGATTATGGCCATGGGCTACCATGCCTGGCCTGGGAAGGATCTTTAAAGGAAGTGTGAGCTGGGAACTCTCTTCTTGGGCCCTTGCCTACACGAGCTTGTGAGCATCTTGGGGGAAGTACCAAATCCACAGCACCATGAGAGGGAGGAGGCAGCCACAGGGAGTGCTTGGTGGGCAGAATGTGTCTGTCAACCTAGGGCCCTGCCCAGACCCTGAAACAACTGTTCTTCATGTCAGCTGGGATTTGTAAGCAAATCCCGGGTCAGATGTGTCTGGGTGTATGTATCCTATCCCTAGCCAAAAGGGAAGCAGGACCAAACGTGGGACTCCAGACACTTAGAGACTGCAGACAGAGGAAGGAAGAGAAGGGGCTTTCCAGAGCTTGGAGCACAGGGCAACTTACAGGGTCCAGGAAGTGGGTGAGAAAATGTAGAAGAATAATGACTCCTTTGGGGGATTTTAAATATTGAATAGGTGGAAAGTGAGGCATCCCCTCTTCTGTCTTGCAAAAATATTTTTTGGCTGGGTGAGGTGTATTATGCCTGTAATCCCAACACTTTGGGAGGCAGAGGTGGGAGGATCACTTGAGCCCAGGAGTTCAAGACCAGCCTACGCATCATAGTGGGACCCCATCTCTATCATTTTTTAATTAGCCAGAAATGATGAAGTGTGCCTGTGGTCCTAGGTACTTGGGAGGCTGAAGTAGGAGGATCGCTTGAGAGGTTAAGGCTGCAGTGAGCCGGGATTGTGCCACTGTACTCCAGCCTGGGCAACAGAGTGAGACCCTGTCTCAAAAAAGAAAAAAAGTACTTACTGAACACCTACTATGTGTCAAGCACTGGGCAGGCACCAGAGATAGAGCAGAGAACATGGCAGACACCAACTCTGCCTCCCAAGCCCATGAGGAATAGGAGAGAAGAACCGTGGGCAGGTAATCACAGTACGGTAGTGTGTTTAGGAACTGGCATTTCAAAAAAAGCCAAGAATGAAGGAATCCCATCCCTAAGCTCTGCTTCCAAGCTCATCATGGGCTCTTTTATACTTTTGTTTTTTTCTCTTTACTTCCTCTTAAAAAAGCGAACCAAAAAAAAAAAAAAGAGTCGAGCGCAGTGGCTCACGCCTGTAATCCTAGCACTTTGGGAGGCCAAGGCAGGCAGATCACTTGAGGTCAGGAGTTCAAGAGCAGCTTGGCCAACATGGCAAAATCCCATCTCTACTAAAAAGAAAAATTAGCTGGGTGTGGCAGTAGGCACCTGTAGTCCCAGCTACTTGGGAGGCTGAGGCAGGAGAATCACTTGAACCTGGCAGGCCAAGATCACACCATTGCACTCCAGTCTGGGTGACACAGCAAGACTCCATCTCAAAAAACAAAAATGTAAACAAAACAAAAAAATGGGATACATGTGTAGAACGTTCAGGTTTGTTACATAGGTATACATGTATCATGGTGGTTTGCTGCACCTATTGACTTGTCCTTTAACTTTCCTCTCCTAACCCCCATGCCCCAACAGGCCCTGGTATGTGATGTTCCCCTTGCTGTGTCTATATGTTTTCAGTGTTCGATTCCCACTTATGAGTGAGAACATCCAGTGTTTGGTTTTCTGTTCCTGCATTACTTGAGGATGGTGGCTTCCAGCTTCATCCATTTCCCTGAAAAGGACATGATCTCATTCCTTTTTATGGCTGCATAGTATTCCATGGTGTATATATACCACATGTTCTTTATCCAGTCTATCATTGATGGGCATTTGGGTTGTTTCCAAGTCTTTGCTTTGTAAATAATGCTGCAATAAATACACATGTGCATGTGTCTTTATAGTAGAATGATTTATATTCCTTTCAGTATATACTCAGTAACGAGATTGCTGGGTCAAATGTTATTTCTGGTTCGAGATCCTTGAGGAATTGCCACACTGTCTTCCACAATGGATGAACTAATTGACATTCCCACCAACAATGTAAAAGTGTTCCTATTTCTCTATGGCCTCACCAGCATCTATTGTTTCCTGACTTTTTAATAATCGCCATTCTGACTAGCATGAGATGGTAACCCATTGTGGTTTTGATTTGCATTTCTTTGAAGATCAGTGATGTTGAGCTTTTTTTCATATGTTTGTTGGCCACATAAATGTCTTCTTTTGAGAAGTGTCCATATTCTTTGCCCACTTTTTGATGGGGTTGTTTTTTCTCTTGTAAATATATTTAAGTTCCTTGTAAATTCTGGATATTAGACCTTTGTCAGATGGGTAGATTGCAAAAATTTTCTCCCATTCTGCAGGTTGCTTGTTTACTCTGATGATAGTTTCCTTTGCTGTGCAGAAGCTCTTTAGTTTAATTAGATCCCATTTGTCAATTTTGGCTTTTGTTGCCATTGCTCTTGGCATTTTTGTCATGAAGTCTTTGCCCATTCCTATGTCCTGAATGGTATTGCCCAGGTTTTCTTCTAGGGTTTTATGGTTTGGGGTGTTACATTTAAGTCTTTAATCCATCTTGAGTTTATTCTTGTATAAGATGTAAGGAAGGTAGTTTCAGTTTTCCGCACATGGCTAGTCAGTTTTCCCAGCATCATTTACTGAACAGGAGATGCTATCTCCATTGCTTGTTTTTGTCAGGTTTGTCAAAGATCCAATGGTTGTAGATTTATGATGTCATTTCTGAGGTCTCTACTCCATTGGCCTATATGTCTGTTTTGGTACTAGTACCATGCTGTTTTGGTTACTGTAGCCTTGTTGTATAGTTTGAAATCAGGTAGTGTGATACCTCCAGATTTGTTCTTTTTGCTTAGGATTGTCTTGGCTATATGGGGTTTTCTTTGATTCCATATGAAATTTAAAATAGTTTTTTCTAATTCTGTGAAGAGTGTCAATGGTAGTTTAATGAGAATAGCATTGAATCTATAAATAACTTTGGACAGTATGGCCATTTTCATGATACTGATTCTTCCTATGCATGAGGATGGAATGTTTTTCCATTTGTTTGTGTCCTCTCTTATTTCCCTGAGCACTGGTTTGTAGTTCTCCTTGAAGAGGTCCTTCACACCCCTTGTTAGCTATATTCCTGGGTATTTTATTCTCTTTGTAGTAATTGTGAATGGGAGTTCATTTGTGATTTGGCTCTCTGCTTGCCTATTGTTGGTATAAAGGAAAGGTTGTGATTTTTGCACATTGATTTTGTATCCTGACACTTTGCTGAAGTTACTTATCAGTTCAAGAAGTTTTTGGGGAGGATGGATCCAAGATGGCCGATTAGGAGCAGCTTAGGATTGCAGCTCCCAGCGAAAGCATGGAGGGTGAGTGCACGCCACATTTTCTGATGGATTTTTATTGCTCACAGACCAGGAGATTCCCAGGCGGAGGAGCCCCACGGGTCACCAGTGCAGCTGTTTTGGCCAGTGCGGCTGTCTTGGCTGGCGCGGTGGGTTGCCACACAAAATACATGGGTCCGGGCGCCGTTTTAGCTGGCAATTAGAGCTCCTGGGAGACAGAGTTGCCCATTCAACTGATAAAAAAAAGGGGACTGAAACAGGAAGCCAGGCCAGGAGATTCCCAGGCAAAAAATCACCATGAATCTCAGCGCGGCTCTTTCAGCTGGCGCAGTGGGTCGCCACATGGGAGATCACACAGATCCCAGTGCCTTTTCAACAGGCAACTGGAACACCCAGAAGACAGAGTTGCCTGTTCAACTGAAAAAAAAAGGGGTCTGAGGCAGGGAGCCAGGTGATCAGGCTTGGCTGGTCCCACCCCCACAAAAAAGCAGCAATCTGAAATGCTCTGGATTGAGAGCTTCACAGCAAGCACAGCTGAACCTGGGATGGTCCAGCTCTGTGGGGGAGGGGGGTCCGCCATTACTGAGGCAGTCCACCACTATGGAGGTAGTCCACCATTGCTGAGGCAGCCCGTCATTGCTGAGGCAGCCCGCCATTACAGAGAGAGTCCGCCATTACAGAGGTGGGCCGCCATTGCTCAGGCAGTTCTAACTACACCTGTATAAACAGGACTGCAGGGAAGTTCACATGGTAGCTGGGCGGAGCCCACAGCAGCTCAGCAAAGCCTCTGCAGGCAGGCAGTGACTAGGCTGCCCCCTCGCTGGGCAGGGCAGCCCTGAAAAAAGGCAGCAGCGTGAGAGAAACTTATAAATAAAGCCCCAACTCCTCAGGACAGAGCACCTGGGGAAAAAAAAAAAAAGTGTTCATGAGTTCTGCTGCAGCAGACTTAAACGTACCTGCCCAGCAGCTCTGAATGAACAACAGAGCTCACAGATCAGCACTTGAGCTCCTGTAAAGGACAGACTGTCTCCTCAAATAGCTCCCTGACTCCCATATATTCAAAGAGTCACATAAAGGAGAGCTCAGACTGACATCTGGCGGGTATCCTTCTGGGACAAAGATAGCAGAAGAAGAAATTGGCAGCAACCCTTACTGTTCTGCAGCCACTGGAGGTGCTCCCCAGGCAAGCAGGGCCTGGAGTGGACCTCAGCAGTCCTACAGCAGAGGGGCCTGAATGTTAGAAGGAAAACTAAGAAACAGAAAGAAATAATTTCATCATCAACAAACTGGACATCCATTCAGAGACCCAATCTGAAAGTCAACAACTACAAAGACGACAAGTGGATAAATCCACAAAGATGGGAAGAAACCAGCACAAAAAGGATGAAAACACCCAAAACCAGAGTGCCTCTCCTCCTACAAGGGATCACAACTCCTCACCAGGGAGGTGTGGGAACAAGGGAACAAGGCTGGATGGAGAATGAGTGTGATGAATTGATAGAAACAGGCTTCAGAAGGTGGGTAATAAGAAACTTCTCTGAGCTAAAAGAACGTGTTCTAACCCAATGCAAAGAAACTAAGAACCTTGAAAAAAGATTTGATGAAATGCTAAAGAGAATAAACAACTTAGAGAGGAATATGAGTGAATTGATGGAGCTGAAAAAAACAACAGGAGAACTTCGCGAACCATACACAAGTTTCAATACTCAAACTGACCAAGCAGAAGAAGGGCTATTAGAGGCTGAAGATCAACTCAATGAAATAAAACCAGAAGGCAAGAGTAGAGAAAAAAGAGTAAAAAGGAATGAGCAAAGTCTCCAAGAAACATGGGACTATGTGAAAAGACCTAATCTACTTTTGATAAGTGTACCTGAATGTGATGGAGAGAATGAATCCAAGCTGGAAAATACTCTTCAGGATATTATCCAGGAAAACTTCCCCATCCTAGAAAGGCAGGCTAATATTCAAGTCCAAGAAACACAGAGAACACCACAAAGATATTCTTCAAGAAGAGCAACCCCAAGGCACATAATTGTCAGATTCACCAGGTTTTAAATGAAGGAGAAAATGCTAAGGGCAGCCAGAGAGAAAGGTCAGGTTACCCACAAAGGGAAGCCCATCAGACTCACAGCGGATCTCTCAGCAGAAACCCTACAAGCCAGAAGAGAGTGGGGGCCAATATTCAACATCCTTAAAGAAAAGAACTTTCAACCCAGAATTTCATATCCAGCCAAACTAAGTTTCATAAGTGAAGGAGAAATACAATCCTTTGTGAACAAGCAAGTACTCAGAGATTTCATCACCACCAGGCCTGCTTTACAGGAGCTCCTGAAAGAAGCACTAAACATAGAAAGGAAAACAAGTACCAGCCACTCCAAAAACATATCAAATGGTAAAGAGCATCAACACAATGAAGAAACTGCATCAACTAACAGGCAAAACAGCCAGCTAGCATCAAAATGGCAGGATCAAATTCACACATAACAATATTAACCTTAAATGTAAATGGGCTAAACGCCCCAATCAAAAGACACAGACTGGCAAATTGGATAAAAAGTCAAAACCCATCGGTGTGCTATATCCAGGAAACCCATCTCACATGCAAGGATACACAATGGCTCAGAATAAAAGGATAGAGAAAGATTTACCAAGCAAACGGAGAGAAAAAAAAAAAAAAGCAGGAGTCGCAATTCTTATCTCTGATAAAATAGACTTTAAACCAAAAAAGATCAAAAGAGACAAAGAAGGACATTACATAACGGTAAAAGGATCAATGCCACAAGAAGAGCTAATGATCCTAAATATATACGCACCCAATACAGGAGCACCCAGATACATAAAGCAAGTTCTTAATGACTTACAAAGAGAATAAGAGAATTAGACTCCCACACAATGATAGTGGGAGACTTTAACACCCCATTGTCAATATTAGACTGATCAACGAGACAGAAAATTAACAAGGATATCCAGCACTTGAACTCAGACCTGGACCAAGCAAACCTAATAGACATTTACAGAACTCTCCACCCCAAATCCACAGAATATACATTCTTCTCAGCACCACATCACACCTACTCTAAAACTGACCATATAATTGGAAGTAAATCATTCCTCAGCAAATGCAAAAGAACGGAAATCATAACAAACAGTTTCTCAGACCACAGTGCAATCAAGTTAGAACTCAGAATTCAGAAACTAACTCAGAACTGCACAGCTTCATGGAAACTGAACAACTGGCTCTTGAATGTTGACTGGATAAACAATGAAATGAAGGCAGAAATAAAGATGTTCTTTGAAACCAACGAGAA
>PVKV010026806.1:0-27345 GCA_004027835.1 Alouatta palliata
TGGGAAGCTCCCTCTTGGCCCATGGCCTGTATTTGGATTCCCCTAAAAACACACATCCTTGCACTACTCCACCACCAACCAAGTGCCGAATGGGACCCACCTGCGGAGATACAAAACTACCCTGCCTTCCAGGACAATTCAAGACATTTGAAATCCGGAGTACGTGTCAACAATATATGTCATAGATTGTTAGAGTAGGAATTTTAAACATTTTTATTTCTTTTTTTTAAAAAAATTCTGTTCCAAGTAGCCCCTTAAAAGTAGAGTTTTTGGATTTATCTTTCTTGCTCTCCGTTTTTCTATCTGCTCATTGCCAGTTATTATTAGGAAGCCTAAATGCAGCAGCTCTTTCATCGTTCTCATTTTCTTCTTTTTTATTTTTTATTTGTTATTTCAATAGGTTTTTAGGAAAACATTTTTATTTCAATATCCCCCAAATAACTTGAACAAATTCTTCTTGGAAAACCTGAAAGTCTCTATTTTTTTTCTTTCTTCAACTTGTATTATCATTGTACTTCCCCACAGAATTTCCTTCTAGTATAATATATTTTATGTTTGAAATTTGGTTACCCTGTTCTGCTACTCTGCCACAAAAGAGTGGATATAAATATAAAATCTAGAATGCTTTTATTTCTTATGACTGTAACTAAAGTTAATAGAATATCTTCCAGATTATCATTAAAACTTTTAATAGTTTCAATTTTACTTTCAATTTCAGTTTACAATTTGCCAACATAACAAATATATCACAAATTTTGAGAAACAATTTTAAAACTTGAAAAGTAAAATTTTTCTGGAAATACATCTTTTGATGAGTTAGGTAAGAATGCTTTTTAAAAATTAGTTAATGGATTCGTGGATAAAAAATTGCATATCACTATCACGAGACAAAATATAGCATCAGCTCTACTCTTTTTCATAAATTAGATAGATGCAAAATCTGAGAAACGGTTCTCATAAGTAAACAGAGAATTTTTATTATTGCCTTGCCTCTCAATTCTTTGAATTCCTTCTAACTTGGAAACCCATCTACCACTCAAAGAACTCCTACACCGCTGTTTTGAAATATTCTTTTGTTTAGGGCACCCCAGGTTTTCATGGTCTGCACAGAGCTCCTTATTAAGGTGTGTACCTGCTTGAGTAAAGTGGGAGACAGTAAATCATAAAGTGGGAAGTAAAACAGGTGAACCTGTACCCCATCGGGGGATGCATCTTTAGAGAGTTCCCAAGAATTTTAAGGTGAATCTGAATAATAATTCTCTTAACACCACCTTTGGCTGTGTAAGCAGCCCCAGGGAGGGGGCAGATAGCCCATTGTAGAGACCTTTGGTTTAGAGAAGGAGGAGGTTATGGGGAGTCCAAGAAAGTCTCATGGAGAAGCTGCGATTTAAGTGAGCTTCAAAGGGTGAGTGGGATATTAATACTAAAAATCTACTCAGATTAATTTTATTCTTTCATTCATAGATGGTACTGCTTATCATCTAAAAATTCTGCAAACATACAGAAACCCTATTTGTACATTAATTTACTGTTTGAGGAATATTATAATAACATATCATAAACATTATGTTATAAACTCTAATGTATCACTAAGCATTGAGTCACCTAGAAGAATAAAAACTTTTCTTTAGGTTGTTACGATGGACTGAATATTTGTGTCCTCCAAAATTCGTATGTTGAAACCCAAATTCCCAATGTGATGGCATCTGGAGGTGTGGTATTTGGGAGATAATTAGGTCCTAAAGATGGAGCCTTCATGAATGGAATCAGTGCTCTTATAAAGGGAACTCCAGAGAGCTCTCTCACCTTCTTTCCACCATGTGAGGGTGCAGTGAAAAGATGGTATTTATGAACCAGGAAAGAGGTCCTCACCAGACACAGAGTCCTCCAGCACCTTGATCTTGGACTTCCAGCCTCCAGAACTATGAGAAACAAACGTTTTTCATTTTAAGTCTCCCAGTCTATTGTATTTTGTTATAGCAGACAGGACTGACTAAGATATTGTCTAATGAGTTCAATTATAAACATATAATGTATCAATTAGAAAGTTACAAAGAATCAGAATAATCATGGCAGAATTGGAATTCATGACATCAATAAGATTGAGTCTTTTAAATCAAATTCTTAAAAAATGTTAGCAATTATTCTCTATGGCTTTAATACAATGGGTATATTAGTAATGATTATTTAGTAAAGTATAAATAATCAAATTAGGATTAGGTAGAATTCTACATAAATGAAAATATATTTCTCTATAGAACAAGCAATTAACAAATATGCATTGACTTCCTACTCTGTTCAAGTTACAAAATATATGTGAACTAATTTCTCTAAACTTCTTCAGTTCAGCTTTCAAAATATTTGATATTAAAAGTCTTGTGAAGCAAAGTACATTATATTTGAGGGTCACCTCATTAAATTCTTGCAGAAAGCCTAAAGTAATGTACAAGTATGTCCCATAAATAATTAATGAAATTTTGAGAGTGCAAAATATAATCAATCTATAAACATTATTGAGCATTCCCTCTAGCACCATGTTAGGAGGTGTGTAAGGGTGTGTGCGTGTGTGTGTGTGCATGGGCTGAGGGTGTGTGTATGTTTTTGTGTGCATGCACGTGTGTGTGTGTGTGTGTGTGTGTGTGTTGGTGTTGTGGTCACCTTACTTTTGGGTGCCAGTGTCAGAGTCACTACTTGTGGGGTCTGTCCTGCAGACCTTGACTCAGCAATGGATAAATAAAGTACATTGACACACAGATATTATGCTTTGGGTTCAGCTGAGGGTCTGTGGCTGCTTACAGACTCCTTGGAGAGTGCCGTAAAGAGATAGCAGCTGGCCTTCACTAGCTAGTGAGACTTGCATTTATTTCATAAAGTTTAATTGACAAAGGCTTGTGTCAACACCACTGGAGGTTATAGATCAAAGGACAGGTTCTGATGCCTAAAGCAAACACTATTAGTGGGTAATATCCTAGGTCAACCTCACCCCACCACCCCCACCCCCTGCCAAGAGGGCCATCTGGCTCAAAGATTAATTTTAAGACCACATAAGTAAACTACTAACATTCCTTTGTCTTTGCACCTTAATCTCTCTGGCTCTTGCAAAGAGACTCTGGCTGCCTTCAGCCAAGGACTATAGAAAAAAACCTTTAGGTTTTACAAAAGGGTTTGAGACTATAGTCTATACTTTTCTTTAATATTTTTCCCTTAATATTTTTGCCACCACCATTTGTACATCCTCACGTAGAGAGATGGATAAATCAAGGGAACTTACTACTACAGTAAAGGGCAGTAGGTGTTACCACTTAGGGAAGTGCAGATCCTATGACAGCCAAAAGGTGGAGCATGAATGTCAATTTTGTGGGGAGAAAATCATAAAACTCTTTTTAGAAGAGCTAAATCTTGGTTTAGAGAGCCAGAAGTTAAGCAAAAATGCTTGCTTTCTTCCTGAAAGGAGAAGGCTTAGAATATGAGATAAGGAGGTCTGGAGTAAAGGTAAGTAGATAGATACATGGGAGTGAGTGGATGCACCAAAAGAGAGTTTGCAGCACCCATTATGGTCCATCAGAGAACACCCTCCATGAAAGAGTGTCTGAACAAGCCAGGAAGACAAAATGACTAGGTTGATTGATGTTAGCCAGCCTTCATCAACAGCCACAACAGAACTAGTGTGACAGAAAAATTAATGGTGGTGCCATGAGGGGAGCGATGGAGGCTTAGCGTGGATTCCCCATTACCAAGGCTGATCTACCTCCTGCTATCACTGGCCCTCCAATCCTACCAGCAACAAAGAACAATGTTAAGACCTGACAGGACACTTTTGCAAGTAAACAACCAGCTACTTGATAGCAAGTCAACCACACTGGGTACTTTCCATGTGGAAAAGGCTGACAATTCATCCTTGCAGGGATACTTATTCTAACATTGGGCTTTCGTTTCCTGCCCACAAAGCTTCAACCAGCTCCCATATCCAGGGTTTATGGAATTCCATAGGCTTGGAATCTCATCTGATATAACATCTCTCCAGGAGATGCATTGCACAGTTCCACTGGACATATTGGGAAATTTTAATCAGAAGGCTAACATGAGTGATTCTGATTCTAGAAAAATCATTCCGGAAACACAGTTGAGGCCAAATTGGACAGAAATGAAACTGGATTCAGGGAGAAGAGTTGGAAAGCAGCTGAAATGTGATAAGGTTCTGAAATAAGGTAGTGGCAGTGGAAAGGGCTTAAGAGATATTAAGAAGTAGGATTTACAGGACTTGGGGACAGATTAGATAACAGGGTTAGGGAGAGGGAGAAGTTTAAGATAACTTCTGGATCTACACTTCCTTATCATTCTGCTTTTAAAAATTAACCATGGAGGGATAAATTAGACTTTGGTTGATTGACAGAGCCAGAAGAAAAATAACTTGAGAACTATTTTGTCTCCTTGAAATTTAAACCATTTTAATCCCACTTGGGATCAATTCTGTTATTCATTATAATATGAAACGTTATACTTTTTTAAAACTCTGAATAATGAAAGAGGAACTAATTCTTTTTTCTATGTATTTTTTTCAAAACAATATGATCCTTGCACATATATTTTTTCTGGATAGAATAAAAAGACCTTCCTTGATTCTTCCTTGTGTAATGTGTGGGCAAAAGGGAAAAGAACGAAAATAGGGTTACTTTGAATTATTAATGCTCTAATCATAACAGCTTAATTCAATCAAGTAAAATCCATTTATTGAGTTTCTGTGCTATGTGAGGCTCTGGCTGGGTGCTGGGCTGTGCCATGCCTATGCCAGTTAGAGGCTGCTGAAAATGCAGTGCCCAGTGGGAGCTCCTGGGCTAGATAGAACAGGTGACCAAATGATTAGTCTATGGAATTACCAGGATGGAGTTACAAAATGAGGTTGTATGTCTGGAAACAGAGCCTGAGTTATAGAAATTTTTTTCGTGCTCTAGTTCTTTGCACACATAAATGGATTAAAATAGTGTGTGATATTTGATTTGGCACACTAGATTTGAAAGTGAAAAGATCTGCTTTGTGAAAGACTGCTAAATTATATTCCTGGAAACCTTCACTATCACTATAGCAAGGAAGACTGTGTGATTTCTTACTCTTGTTAACAGGTGACTAAGCTCAAGACCTTTGCTCTACATACTGATGTCTTTAGGTCTAAAATAAACAGACAAATTCAAAAGTAATTTCTCCTTTAATATAAGTCAAAAAAGAAACAGAAAGAAACATCATATTTCAAAGATGATGTTTCCTAAAAATATATTTAGAATAATTACACAATCTTTAAACTTGCACATTTTTATTGTTTTAAATAAATATTGATCAAGATACTGTGTAAAGCACAACTCAGTGAAATGCAAATAATGATGTAATAATAGCACATCTTCAACTAAAACAAAATGATTTTATTTTTTATAATTTCAGCTTTTATTTTTGATTCAAGGGGTACATGTGCAGGTTTGTTACATGGGTATATTGCCTGATGCTGGGGTTTGGGGTATGACTGACACTGTCATCCAGGTACTGAGTATAGTACCCAGTAGTTTTTTAGTCCTTGTCTCAATCTGCATCCCTACCCTTGTAGTACCCTATTGATGTCTATTCTTGCCATCTTTATGTCCATAAGTTCCCAATGTTTAGCTCCCACTTACAAGTGAGAATATGTGGTGTTTGGTTTTCTGTTCCTGCATTATGCACTTAAGATAATGACCTCCAGATGCATTTGTGTTGTTGCAAAGGAAATGACTTCATTATTTTTTATGGCTGCATGATATTCCATGGTGTATATGTACCATATTTTCTTTATCCATTTTGTCACTGATGAGCACCTAGGTTGATTCCATGTCTTTGCTACTGTAAATAGTTCAAATAACTGCTAAGTGCACAGCCTAATTGGAGAAACAAGACACATTTAACTTTGAATCATTAAAAAAATCATTGCCAATTCTACAGGATCCTTTCTTTATGTTAGGATACATCCGTATGGTTAATTATCCATATTTATTGTGTAAAGACAGAGATTCTGATCATTCAGGGATGACTTTTATCTTAAAGGGTTTTATGTGTGAATCATTAGCATTGCACTTTTTTACAAATGTATGTCTCTGTCTAATTTATTAACGACATAAATTTTAGACATTATAGTAGATCCTGGGACAACCATTATAAAGTTACATCTTTTTAGTTGTACAATTTGATCCGGCATTTCAAACTGATATATATAGATATACATATATTATATATACATGTATATATACACATACAAGTCTAGGACTTGTATTTGTACAGGTAACCCACCTCAATTGCCACAATAAACAAATTAGAGGAACTTAACATATATATCTATATATCTATACATACATGTATGTGTGTGTGTGTATATATATATATATCTCAACAAGAACACATGTGAAGTAGAATAATAAGGGCAATTTATACATGAATGAATAATATCTCCTCCACTCAAAAGTATCACCTTGAGGAAACTATAAATGTCTTTTGTATTTTGTTGCCTCTTTAAAAAATATCATTACACTGAAAAGTAGTTACCCTAATCAAATTTTGGAGCATGTAATAAAGATAATAAGCTTGAAATAGGAAAGAGGAATAATTGCATAGCTGACTCTAAAAGTTTATTATGCAATTAGTTACATGCACTTGTTTGCTCCTTTTTTATTCTAGACTACTACTGTAATTCTAAAGAAAAACTTTAAACACAGAAAGGATAACAAAGCTATAAAACTTGTAGATCTTGTGACTCAGTGATGACTTAGGTGATCAGATGAGTAATAAAATGAGAAGTTTCCCAATAAAACCATTTAACATTGGATGAAGCCTTCTTACAAATATAAAAAAAATTTTAAATTTTACCTATCAATTTTGATTTTAATAACATAGCCTGAGGATACTTAGTGATTTGCTCATTAGAAAGAATCTTTTCAAAGATTTGAATTGGAATACATATTATACCTTGAATTAGTATTATCAAAGTTAATGTCTATTTAATTTCTGGCTTTAAAATTAACATAAATCATGTTTTCATGATCCATATGGTATCATTTTTTCCAAGGGAAAGCATTCAAAATGAATGATTTCACTTTAGTCAGGGTAGATATAAACTAGGCACAAAATACAATGCTGATATGATCATGAATCTTTATTTGTTAATAAAATAAAGTACCATAAAGCAGATGGCTTGAGTTTAGCTGCATTATAATATACATGATATTTAATCTCACTGTACCTAAAGTTTTCTTGTTTCTAGATTAGTTTTTCTGCTGAAATCACTTAAAGTTATTCCTAGCTCTAAAACTGTGTCATTTTATTAATATACAAAGCATATGTAAAGAAATGCATTTAGAAGTAAAACATTCATATGGACAAAACAAATATTAGTTTATCATATTACTCAGTAATGATTGCTTATTTTTGTTTCAGATTCATTGTATGCATATTAAGCCTTCTTAACAAAATTAAGAAAGTGCATAATTAACTCCAATTATAGAAGAGGAGAAGATTTAAAGAGATTAAGAATCTTGCCCAAATTCAACCAGCTAAAATTGATAAAATCCAATTTACATTTAATTATGGTTTGTTCATTTGATTTGAGACATTCTGAAAAGTCCAGTTCCTGATATTTTATTTTCTCCCCACTGTCATTGGGTCAAACACTCTATGCTGAAACTCAGTACCATTCCTGCCTTGCAAGCACTTCTCCATATTGCATGGACTGAAAGCACCAGACTTCCCTGCCATTAGAGTCCCATTTAGATTCTTCCAATGAGAGATTCTTTGTGAAATTTGAGATGCAAAAGAGAAGATTCTGTTCTACAATGGCAAATGCCTATCACTGTTGCCGGTGGCTTTTTGATGACTTCAATCCTCTATGCAGTGCTACAGGAATATAAGCTCATTCAGCCACGGTTTTCTAGAATTTCAGCACTTCTGATCTCCTGCTGCTAGTAGAAGGCTTCTGTGATTTTCACTTCTCTGGCCTTCCCAATGAGAAGCTGTGCAAGTTTCTAATGTCCAGAAATAGCAACAGTGGTTTCTAACTTCTTTACTGAACCTCTCAGATATAGAATTTGATACTAAAATTGGATACGGAGCATAGTCTCATAAATGGTAAGCTTAAATTGGTTATTTGACTGTGTTAGATTTGAAGGCAGTAAATGATCTCATGACCAATAAAATATGGGCTATTGGTAGTTCACAGCATGCAGAGACAAAGCCTTTGCTTAAAATAACATGCTTGCAACTGTGTGACTATTGAAAAGAAAGACTTTGGAAGGGGAAGTGGCTATTCCGATACAATGTTATAGTGGAAATGATTATTATACCGACTTTGGAATGATTTGACCACTTCATATTGCAATAGAGAGCTTTGAGTCAGATAATGGCAAGTTTATGGTTCAGAGAAGCAGAGAGCTCTACAATTATCCTAAAAATATATCTCTTAGTATTTGTAGTCATACAGCCAAGGAATCCAAAACCCAGACTCCAGGTTTGATCCTATAGGCTGCAGAAGTTAAACATCAATTGCTTTCTTTTTCATCAGGTCTCTTATGTGAAAATTCAAGATTAGACAAGATTGGGATCTGGAGAACTGGAATGGTAACTTTTGGATGTATCCGAATGACTATTTTGATCTTCTTATATCACAGAGCCTGCCTTTTCGGAAGCAGCAACCACTGCTGAGCCAATTTCATCATTATTCCCCCCAGTCTTGCCTAATGATCCTCCAGTGACTTCCCCTGAGACCATCTATTGCATAGAGATACTGATTCTCCTCCCAGCCCACTCCCAATCTCTCTCCTGGCTTCTTGCCCATAACAAGCACAAATTCAGACCCAATAGGAGATGACATACATATCAAAGATCTGCACATGTTTTGCTCATTTATATTAAGAGAAACTCAAAGAATGTGTGTGAGGAATAGATTCTAAGCAATAAAGACGGAGGTATGACACTAACATCGAAATAAGTTAAATGTACTGATATCCCTGCTCATACTAGAGCTTCTGGATTTAATCTGTGGCTCAAACATCTGGAACAACTCTTACAATTTCATTGGTTGGCTAATTGAAATGTGGACTCAGGGAATTCCTAAAATAAATGCAGTTGAGACATAAGAATTTCCTTGGCACAACAGAGAGGAAGGAATCCAAAGGCTAAAGGAGATAGGAATATTCGAATACCTTGATTATGTGCAATCGATTTATTATCTCTCTTGCCACATGTCTGTGATAAGACCACAGGAATTACCACAGGAATCTAGAGGCTACCCTTTTCCAAAGACTTTGAGAAAATATACTGATGAGGGAAACAAAAGCATTCTTAAAGGCTTTGTAGTGACTGCTCTGTATAGGTCAGAGATGATGGTGGGAGATACTTCAAGGAAATGAGCTCCTATACTTTAAAAAGGAATAAGGACATCCCAGAATACAGAAGCCACTGACACCACTTAAACACCAGAAACAAGTGGGCACAGTTATAGAAATGGGCAGCAGAGTTGGAGTGGTAAACAGATGGTTTCATTGAAAGATATTTGGGGCAGTGGTTAACTGATTATGGTGCCTCTAAAGTTGAAAAAGGTGGGAAGCTTAATCAAGTATTAATTAAAATACGTAATCCAAAAAAGTCTAGCTTTTAATTCAACACAATGGATAGTGATATCCTACCTACCACTTAATTCCCAGACATTAACCAATTCAAGAAGCAAGAGTGCTTTCTAAAAAAAATTTATTTTTCATTTATTTTGGGAACAGATGGTGTTTGGTTACATGAAGTTCTTCAGTGCTGATTTCTGAAATTTTGGTGCACCCCTCACCCAAGTGATGTACCCTGTACTCAAGAGTCTTTTATTCTTCATCCACCTTCTACCCTTTCCCCTAAGTCCCCAAAGTCCATTGTATGTTTCTTATGCCTTTGCATCCTCATAATTTAGCTCCCAATTAAGAGTGAGAACATACGATGTTTAGTTTTTCATTCTCGAGTTACTTCACATAAAATAATAGTCTCCAATTCCATCCAGGTTGCTGTGAATGCCATTAATTCATTCCTTTTTGTGGCTTAGTAGTATCCAGTGGTGTATATAGATATGCATCACATTTTCTTTATCCACTTGTTGATTGATGGGCTGACTCCATATTTTTGCAATTGCAAATTGTACTGCTATAAATATGTGTGTGCAAGTATCTTTTTCATATAATGACTTTTTTTCCTCTGGGTAGATACCAAATAGTGGGATTGCTGAGTCAATTTGTAGATCTACTTTTAGTTGTCTAAGGAATCTCCACACTGTTTTTCATAGTGGTTTTACTAGTTTACATTCCCACTAACAGTGTAAAAAGCATTCCCTTTCACCACATCCATGCCAACATCTACTATTTTTTTATTTTTGATTACAGCCATTCTTGCAGGAGTGACGTGGTATCACATTGTGGTTTTGATTTGCATTTCCCTGACAATTAGTGATGCTGAGCTTTTCTCCATATGCTTGTTGGCCATTTGTATATCTTCTTTTCAGAATTGTCCATTCATGTTCTTAGCCTACTTTTCGATGTGATTATTATTATTATTATTATTTTCTTATTTGTTTGCGTTCTTTGTAGATTCTGGATATTCGTCCTTCTTTGGATGTATAGATTGTGAAGATTTTCTCCCACTCTGTGGATTGTCTGTTAACTCTGCTGATTATTTCTTTTGACCACTTGTGAGATTAACCAGTAAAAGAAGAGAGAAGGTCCAAATAAGCTCAATTAGATACAAAATTACTACTGATACCACAGAAATACAAAAGATTATTCAAGGCTACTATAAACACCTTTATAAGCATAAACTAGGAAACCTAGAGAAGGACAAATTCCTAAAAATATACAACACTCATAGATTAAACCAGGAAGCTGCAGAAAGTCTAAACAGATCAATAGCAAGCAGCGAAATTGAAATGGTAATTTAAAAATTGCCCACAACAACAACAAAAGTAGTCCAGGACCAGATGGATTCACTGCTGAATTCTATCAGACATTCAAAGAGGAATTAGTACCAATTTTATTGACACTATTCCACAGGATAGAGAAAGAAGGAATCCTCCCTAAATCATACTAGGAAGTCAATATCATCCTAATACCAAAACCAGGAAAGAACATAACAAAAAAAGAAAACTACAGGCCAATATCCCTGATGAATATAGAGGCAAAAATCCTCAACAAAATACTAGCTAACTGAAGCCAACAGCATATTAAAAAGATAATCCACCATAATCAAGTGTGCTTCATACCAGGGATGCAGAAATGGTTTAACATCCACAAGTCAATAAATGTGATACACCAGATAAACAGAATTAAAAACAAAAATCACATGATCATCTCAATAAATGCATAAAATCATTTGACAAAATCCAGGATCTCTTTATGATTAAACCCTTAGCAGAATTGGCATAGAAGGGACATACCTTAAGGTAATAAAAGCCATCTATGACAAACCCACAGCCAACATTATATTGAACAAGGAAAAGTTGAAAGCATTCCCCCTGAGAACCAGAACAAGACAAGGATGCCTACTCTCACCACTTCTATTCAACATAGTGCTGGAAGTCCTAGCCAGAGCAATCAGACAAGAGAAAGAAATCAAGGACATATAAATCTGTAAAGAGGAATTCAAACTATTGCTGTTTACTGATGATATGAAAACCCGAATGACTCATCCAAAAGTGCCTAGAACTAGTAGATGAATTCAGCAAAGTTTTGGGATACAAAATTAATTTACACAAATCAATAGCTCTGGCATACACCAACAGCAACCAAACTGAGAATCAAATCAAGAACTCAGTTGTTGGGAGCTCTCCCTTGTGAAGTCTTGCAAAGCAAGTTTCACAATACGGGAGGTTGAGCCCAGTTGCAGAGCCACCAGAAGGAAGGAACTCGAGACCAGATGAGTAGGATGAAAGGAGAACTGGGTTAAACGATAACGCAAGATGGATGGTCTTCACTAGAAACAATGAGGTAGCATAGACATGTTTATGAGCATCCGTATAAGCATTGAGAGCCCAGATGGTGATTGTTACTTTGTAGTTCCTGAAAGGTTAGAGCACATGATGTTTCCCTTGATTGCAACACTGACGTAAGAGAATGCCCAGAAAAGGTATAAATACTGAACTGCTAAAATAAAGTGGTTATTGGAGCAAAAATTCTTCAACCCTCCTGACCTCGCTTTCTGTCTCTGTTTATTTCTTGCGCACCCTCCACTCGGGTTGGAACCTCTTGCTGGCAAGAGTGCCCACCAGACGTGGCGCCTGAACAGGGAGGGAATTTTGGTGACGCTTAGACGAGTGGCTGCAGCGGTAAGTAACAAAAATCTAAAGAGATTTTGTAAATACAAGAGTTAAAGAATTTTTTGTAAGAATAAAATTTAACAATTGTGAATAATCAGGAGTAAAAATGGGGCAGCTTGAGTAAAAGGAACATAAGCCTTTTGTACATTTATTGCAATCTATGATTAAGCCCAAGGCCATGATACAAAGTTTAGTCAAGTACAGGAGTTTTTACAAATTGTTCGTGAATTGTGACCTTGGATTCCTGAAGGTGGAATCTTGTACGAAAAGGCTTGGGGACTTATTGGGGAAAAAATTGATCAATTTTGTCATTATAACAAAAATCTACCTCAGACTGCTATACTAACTACTGTCTGGAGTGAGCTTCGGGGCTGTGTATGTCCATCTCCCTCTCCTTCAGCGCCAGTTTTTCCAATTTCTCCTCCTCCGCCTTCGCCTCCAACGTATCAAGTACAGGCTGGTATTCCCTCTATGGATACTGGGTTTCCTCCTGTTCCTCCGGAGCAGGAGGAGATTGTGGAAAGAAATGCATATGACAAAAGGTCTAATTTTGGTTCTCAGTTTGAGGAGCCATTGGAGGAGGTAGTGGTTCAAATAGGCTCCCTCTGAAGTGTCTCCTGCTTGGCGGCCTGACCCTGTAACACTCACGCTGCCTCCAGATTTGTTAAAACAATTTCAGGATTTACTTTCGCTTTGCTTGCGTGCTGTCTCTAATCAGCAGTGCTTCCCCGTCGTGAGAGGAGATGATATGAGCATGGGAGGTTATCCGACTGGATGTATGCCTGTAACTTTAAGAACTACAGATACTGCTCCAGTGACTCCTCTCACACATGCTCTGTTAGCTAATAAAAGAGGATTTACTGATGTAGATAGGATGTTCCCTTCTCTTTTTCCAGTTATAGAAGTTCAAGATGCTCAAGGACAAGTAGTTCGTAGATACCAGCCTATACCGCCCAAAACCTTAAAGGAATTAAAAGAAGCTGTTGCCCAGTACGGTCCAACTGCTCCTTATACTATTTCCCTTTTAGAGAATTTAACTAGTACTGCCCTGCCTTCATATGATTGGGCCCGCCTTAGAAAGGCTTGCCTCTCGGGGGGAGATTATCTCCTCTGGAGAGCTGATTATGATGATCGTGCTTACGATCAAGCACAGAGAAATCATACTCATAATATTCCAGTCCTAATTTGGGGGCGAGGATATGTTTGTGTTTTTTCTAGATCTGCTGAAAGCCCGTCGTGGGTTCCAGAGCGGTTGGTGAAGCACGGATTCCAGTCCAACAGACAACCCTGGAACGCTGATTCTGCGCCTGAGACGACTGCGCCTATCTCCCCCAGCCCGCAAATGCTGCAGGAGAAGTCGCCAGATGACACAGAATACTCAGCGCCTTCCCCTGCCAACTTGGGGCCAGATGAAGCATCTCTGCATTGAAGCAGCTCAACTTGTGGACTCTCAGGGTACCCCAAAAACTCCGGCTATAATGTTCATAGCAATGATGGCTATCCTGTCTTGTCAGGTTCCAGGGGGAAGGGTGGAAGAACAATCTTTGTGGGCCTATGTGCCAGAACCCCCTGTGTTGCGCCCTGTTACTTGGGATGATCCCTCTTTTATGGTGTACCTAAATGATACCACTGTTTCTGGGCTCCTTTCATCTTCACATATTACGCCCCAAAAGGCAGCATATGCATTTACTGCTCAAGCTGCCTCCCCCCGCTATGCTATTCTTTATGGAAACATATCTATAAGTGAAATAAATGGACATTATTCTATAACTTGCCCCAATTGTGTTCTTACTAATTGTATTGATTCAACTGTCTTTCCAACTCCTGTTATTATGATTGTACATCAACCCCCTTAGATTATGCTTCCTGTTAATATCTCTGGGCCTTGGTATGATGATAGAGGATTACAAGTTATACAACAAGTTAGGGATTTGATGATGTGTCCGAAAAGATTTTTGGGAAGGCTCATTGCTAGTATTGTTGCAATTGTTACTGTCCTTGCTACTGCCACCGCTGCTGCTGCCAATTTGGCATATAATATACAAACCGCTGCATATGTAAATCATTTGGCCCAAAATATTTCTGTATCCATGGGAACTCAAATAGATATAGATCAAAAATTAGAAGCAAAGTTAAACGCTTTGGAGGAGACTGTTACTCTTGTTGGGGATAAAGTGTATAATATCCAAAATCATCCTGTACTCTGGTGCCATGCTGAATTTACTTTTATTTGTGTTACTAATAAGGAATATAATGCCTCTGAATGGCAATGGCCTTTAGTTAAGGCCCATTTGCAAGGTATATGGTCACATAATAATCTGTCTTTAGATGTTTACAAGTCACAAAAACAAATATATGCGATTGATGCTTCTAGGGAGCAGCTACCTCAGGATGCTACAATAGCCAAAGATCTTGTCAATACTTTGTCCTCTTGGATGCATTGGTCTGGATGGATGTCGACCTTATTGTCTTTAATTGGCTTAGGGGCTTTAGCCCTCCTTTTGGTTCTCCTTTTACCCCTAATTCTCAGAGTCTTGTTCTCATCCCTTCGACAGTTGCAACTCAATCTATTTGAGTTGCAACTAAAGAATAAATAAGGGGGACCTGTTGGGAGCCCTCCCTTGTGAAGTCTTGAAAAGTAAGTTTCACTATACTGGACGTTGAGCCCAGTTGCAGAGCCCCCAGAAGGAAGGAACTCGAGACCAGATGAGTAGGATGAAAGGAGAACTGGGTTAAAAGATAAGGCAAGATGGATGGCCTTCACTAGAAACAATGAGGTAGCATAAACATGTTTACGAACACCCTGTATAAACACTGAGAGCACAGATGGTGATTGTTACTTTGTAGTTCCTGAAAGGTTAGAGCACATGATGTTTCCCTTGATTGCAACACTGATGTAAGAGAATGCCCAGAAAAGGTATAAACACTGAACTGCTAAAATAAAGTGGTTGTTGGAGCAAAAATTCTTTAACCCTCCTGACCTCACTTTCTGTTTCTCTTTATTTCTTGCACACCCTCCACTCAGGTTGGAACCCTCTTGCTGGCAAGAGTGCCCGCCAGACTCAATCCCTTTCATAACAGTTGCAAATAAAATAAAATAAAATACTTAGGAATATACCTAACTAAGGAGGTGAAAGATCTTTACAAGGAAAAATATGAAACACTTCATAAAGAAAACATAGACAATGCAAACAAATGGAAATACATCCCATGCTCATGGATGGATAAAATCAACACTGTGAAAATGACCTTACTGCCAAAAGCAATCTACAAACTTGTTGCAACTTCCATTAAAATACCGCCATTATTCTTCACAGAACTAGAGAAAAAATCCTAAAATTCATGTGGAACTAGGAAAAAAAAAAAGCCCACATATACAAAGCAAGACTAAGCAAAAAGAACAAATCTGGAGGCATCTATCACATTACCCAACTTCAGACTACAAGTCCATAGTCACCAAAACAGCATGGTACTGGTATAAAAAAGGCACATAGACCAATGGAACAGAATAGAGAATCCAGAAATAAAGCCAAATACTGCAGCCGACAGATCTTCGATGAAGCAAACAAAAACGAAAAGTGGGAAAAGGACATCCTGTTCAACAAATGATGCTGGGATAATTGCAAGTCACATGGATCCTTATGTCTCACCTTATACAAAATTCAACTCAAGATGGATCAAAGACTTAAATATACAACCTGAAACCATGAAAATTCTAGAAGATAACATTGGGAAAACCCTTTTAGACATTGGCATAGGCAAAGACTTCATGATCAAGTTCCCAAAAGCAAATGCAACAAAAACAAAGATAAATAGATGAGACTTAATTAAACCAGAAGAGAGTTCTTTGATTGAAGGGAGGCTATGTTTCCTTGAGACAGACCTTGAGGGACTGACATCCACATTTATGGCAAATCTGTACTATCGCCTTCCCATCAAGACAATTGACATTTTGACATGATAACTATGACTTGGACTGGAGAAATGGACTTATCAGGACCTTCGATGATTTTTTTGGACAGTTACCTTGAGCTGAAATGAAAATCAAAAAGCAATGCTCTCCCAACAGCCAGAGAGAAGACTTACAGAGGTCAGTGGGGTTTTGGCCCAAATCTATCCCTTGCATAGATACAGTCTTGCAGTGGATCTGCAAAACCATCATGGTTTTATTCTCTGTTACTGAATGCGATACTTGATTTAGACAAAGTTAGCCACTGGCAGAATTTCCACACAGAGACAGGGATACTATGCAAGAAAGTGACAAGAGAAAGTCCTACGACCACTGTGAGAAAGTAAACAAAAGTCAGTAACACATTCCTGGAGGAACTGCAGAAATTAATATCACCATAAAAGCATTGAAAGATACCAGGAAATTGAGTACTATTCAATCCTTATTTAATTTATCCAATTAGACTATAGAAAAGACTGATATCTCGGAGAATGAGTGGATCATTGTAAATTTCAGCAGATATTCACCCTATTGCAGTAACTTCCGGCACCTGGTATTCAACTACTGACCCAGAAAATGTCTTTTCATCTATACTAATTAATAAAGAAAATTAAAGGCAATTTTCTTTTACCCTATAGGAACAGCAAAACAGGTTAAATGATTTACCTCAGAGCTGTGTTAATTTTCTGGTATCTTTCATAATCTAATCCACAAAACCTTGACTGTTTCACTGACCCACAAAATGTTAAGGTTGTCCACTGCGTTGATAACATCATGCATATAATACCTGATAAACAGATGTAGCAAATACTCTGGATGCCTTGCTGAGGACCCATAGAGGGCAATAATTCTGTTAAAAGCCAGTTGACTGCCATCTCCCTGAACTTTCCAGTGACATTACGGCCTCAGAACTATGATACATCACATTTTAATGTAAAAGACAATTTTCTGCAGCTTTTACTTCCAAGTCCTAAGAAAGAAATGAAATACTTGGAAACGTCTTTGGATTTTAAAGACAACCTATACTATATTTAAGTGTGCTGCTCTGACATATATACTAAGCATTTCTTTCTTTTTTCATGAATGACTTTCTTTGTTTTTAATTTTGCACACTTTAAAATACAATGTGAAGTCATTTCTTAAGGCTGCCCGCTTGCCCAGGCCTCTCTGCCAACTGCATCTATGACCACAAATCTAAAGGGAGCTTGAATTGTCTACGGTGCATGCAGGAATGTTGTATGGAGTCACTGACAAGCTCCCATGAAAGATTCACTGTGAAGACTTTAGAGCAATGCCACGTCCTCTTCTGCATATAACTTTTTCCTTTTCAGAAACAACTCCTGATACTGTACTGGGCCCTGCTAAGACTGAATTGCCTGATCATGGGACACTGCATGAAGACAGACCCATAAAAGGTGTATCTGATATGTCAAGTCATAATGATGGGCCAGTATAGAAGCACTTTTCTTCAAGTGGAAGTCCACCTACAAGATTGGACTTAAGTGGGTTCTGAAGGCATAAGTAAATTTAGTGTACAGATGAATCACACCTTCATGAAACCTATTCCTAATGTACTGCCATTTCTCACTAAACACACTGTCTATCCTCATACAGAGTTACCTCTGACCAGTTGAATGAGGGAGAAAATGATTGCTCTTGTTTTAAGTTGGCTCCATAAGATATACCGGCACTCTCCACATTTGAATGGCTTCAGCTTCACACCTCTCTCAGGGCATGCCCTGCTCAGCAGGAGGAAAGAGAAATACTTTTAAGGGAAAAAATTCCCAGCATCTTGTTTTCCATTGTGCGTAACAGGAGAATGACCAGAGATAAACTTCTATTCTAATTTATGGGCAGTATCCAATAGTTTGGCCAGATGGTCAATTTTGGAATAAATTATTCTAGAGGATAGAACACAAGAAGGTATAAAAATGGAGCTCTCAGAATGCACAGAGATTATGAAAATATTTGTTTTCCAGGGGAATGCTAATCAAAGGTCACTCACTATGAATGTCAATCATCTTTTCTCAGCCACCTCAGTGCTTGCTTTATAGCCCCAGGGACTAAACAGTCATGGTAACAGCATTGAGGTTATGGCTGGGATCAAAAGCACAGACTTCACTCAGTCAAAGATGATTTGGCTGTGATCACTGCTGAGTGTTCAACACACCACCAGCAGAAGCCAACACTATGAACCCCTAATATGGTGCCATTTTCCAAAGCACCTAACCAACCATCTGACATTAGGTTGATTACATTGAAATTTTTCATAATGGAGGGGAGAGTTATGTCTCCTCACTAGGACAGATGTTTCCTCTTGATATGGATTAACCTTCCCTGCTCTCAATGCTTCTACCTGCACCCTCGTCTATAGATTAATGACACTTTATTCACAATCATAATGATAATGTATTTGTCACCCATAAACAAGGTATTAATTCCACAATAATAGAAGCTGGGCTGATAGGAAAATGGAATAGCTTATTGAAGACAGTCTTATTTTGGCTTGGAGAAAATACCTTGCAGAAGCTAAGCCAAATACCTATGCTTATGAATATGATATAGTGCTCTTTCTCCTAAAATAGGAAATCACAGCTCTGAGAAACAAGGAGTGGAAGTGAGCATAACTCTTCCCAATATTTTCACTTAATAAACGACTCTCAAAAGCTATGCTTCCTGTCCTCTAGCATTGGGCTCTACAGACTCTGAGATGTTGATTCCCAAGAAAGAAAAGATTGTATCAGGGGCACATTGAACTTGAAGATCAGATTGCAACCTGGCCACATTAAATTTCCAATGCCATTGAAATAACAAGAAAAGGGACGCTGTACTGGCTGGGGTGGCTAATCCTAACTATCAAGAGGAAATAGGGCTAATGCCATCAGGGAAGGAGAAGAATGCCAAGAATGCTGGGGGATTGTCTTGGTGTGCCTCATATGATTTCTAACACTGTGAATGAAAATCACAGTTACCCAATAGAGGCAAGACTATTAATGGCTTGGAACACTCAGGAATGAAGTTTTGGATTTCTCTGCCAGGCAAAAGCATACATCCACCTGAGATGCTAAGGACAAAATATACATGAATTGGGTAATAGAAGTAAGCTTTATGATCAGTTACAGAAGGAAGGACTTTAGTAACTATGCTTATATTCTTTCTTCACATATTATGTATATACACATATAATGGATTTATCTTAGCTAAATTCATTTTCTGCTTTCTTTTCTACTAGCTTACATGGGACTATTGTTAGCCATTAATTGTACATCTGTCTGCGAAATTATAGGGTATTGGGTAGGAATTTTGACCAAGAAAGAAAAAGAATGAATACCCAAAAATGAGAGCAGTGGCATTAGGATTTTTGTGTCTTGCCTTTTGAGGGAGGGATTGAACATTAGATTGAGGGATAGTTCTAACAGGTTAGTTAAAAGTATACTATTATTGTTGTTTGGAAATTTAAACATATGCGTATGGAGAGCTAAATAGACATTGTGTCTTCATATGCAATATGATGCCTGCTCTTTTAAACTCTGTCTTGTTACATGGGGCTTAACAGCTTGGAAGCTACATTAACCAGATTTACTATCCAGTAGGGAATCTGGCTTAAATTCTGCCAGTGAAAGGCATTTGTGTGAGGTTTGGAAGTGGAAGATATAGAGAGACTATTATTCTCCGGGAGCAGCTGGGCATCTGCAGATGGCTGATGGGGGTTCCGCCGTGGCGTTCAGGTGTCCTCTTGCAATGCTGTAGGCAACATAAATCACTGGTGGAGGTTCATTAGGATCCTCCTACTTTCTTATTTTTTGGCATGCTTTTCAACTTTCCTGACCTTGCAATAATTGTCTAAGACTGTACTTTTCTGTGTTACACCCTTTCCTGCTTAAAATACCCAGTGTGGTAGCTGGTTTTCTGACCAAATCCTGGTGGATATCTAGACTGCATCTTTGTTTCTGTATTTGGCTACTTTTTAAGGGTGTGTGATGTGAACATTGAAAGTATATTCCTACAAAATATTTCTAATTGCATGCCTAAATAAGTGCTTATCTGCAGCATTCTCTTAAAATACAAAGCCCATAATTGGAGTCCTTCTGTATCCACAGAAGGTTGGTTCCAGGACCATCCCCCAGTGGGTACCAAAATCTAAGGATGCTTGAGTTGTTTATACAAAATGGCATAATATTCGCATGTAGTCTATGAACATCCTCTTGGTTACTTTAAATCATCCCTAGATACATAATACATAATGCAGTGTAAATGCTCTGTAAATAGTAGTAAATACACTGTATTGTTAAGGAAATAATGGTAAAAAAAAAAAAAGTCTGTACATGATCAGTACAGTTTTTTAAAAAATATTTTCAATCAGTGGTTGGTTGAATCCACGGATGCAGAATCATTGGATACAGAGGGCTGATTGTATATGTAAATATACCATATGTTGTGAAATATAGCTCAAGTGGTTCAGCTATAATCCAAACAGAATAGATTTAATTGGACCACTCAAACACTCAGCCAACTCATATTTATTATGTTGGTGTTCCAAAATGTTACGCTGCTGAATTTTCTGCCAGTTTAACTTACTGTGACTTTGCCAACATAAATGGGAATAGAAAAAGAGGTTTAGTTGTGTGAAAATCATCACAGAGCCAAGCATATGTTTATGCCTTTTCAAAACAGGATTATTATAAATTTATTTCTGTCTTACTTGAATTCCATATTCTTCTGGATTGCAAAAGAGGAAGGAAATGAGAGTGATAGCTATTTTCAGCAGGGAAATCATATTTATTTTTTCTTTTAGTTAGACAAGTAAACTCTTCTAATGTGCTTTAGTCAAACTGCCTGGAAAAACTTGGTATTTCTAATGATGTGTCAATGTTGTTTGAATGACACTGTGTAGATTTTAAAGAACAGAAAAAGTTATTTCCAGGATGGAAACCAAATCTCTCAAAGTGAGGTAGATTCATTATGGAAAACTGAGAGAATAGTACGTTAAAGAATGAATTGGTCAAAGAAGTACCAAATGATTTATAATCAATTTATTCCATTGCTAGGCAGTCTTTCTCAAACATCTTTAAAAAAGAAGAAGAAAAGAAATTTTGATGATTCTCATTTAGAGAATAAAGTCCCAGCTCCCTGGCATAGCACATGGATTTCCAGGCCGCTCTTCTCTTCCATTCCCCCTCCACGACTCCATGGATTGGCACACACCACAGTGCTTCCATGTGAGCCTATTTGCTAACCGGGATACGCCACGCGCTTAGTACTCCTGCTTGGGCAATACTTGGATCTGAATTCTTGTAGCAGTTTTAAAATATCTTTAGCTGTTTATATGTGTCTCTTCAGTTGGATTGAGTTCAGTATTATAGAGATTATTTTTACATCTGTTTATCAAAGATGCTTAGCAAATATAGATGGTAGATACCAATAAATGGTTGATACATGCAATAAATGAATGTATGGATAAATAATAGTTTAGATTTGAAAGCAATAGTAGGTGTTCTTTTGTTTTACAAAAGTAGGTTCCGTGTTTTACAAAAGGAAACAGAGGCCTAGTGAACGTTGTTTTGTTCTAATGTATAGCAGTAGCACTGCTGGTATTGTAACAAGGGTGTCTCTGCTTTCCATTCAGAGATCTTTCCCCTGTTTCATTCCTGGCTAATTTGGAAATTTCCTTGAAGGAATTGTGGTTCATTTTCTAAGTATTTGCTCTGTAATGCTCCTAACATCCTTGGGGACATCACTCTCACTTTAGAAATAATTGAGGAGGCCGGGTGCAGTGGCTCATGCCTGTAATCCCAGCACTTTGGGAGGCCGAGGGGGGTGGATCACAAGGTCAAGAGATCAAGACCATCCTGGTAAACATGGTGAAACCTCGTCTCTACTAAAAACACAAAAATTAGCTGGGTGTGGTGGCGTGCACCCGTAGTCCCAGCTGCTCAGGAGGCTGAGCCAGGAGAGTCGCTTGAACCCAGGAGGTAGAGGTTGCGCTGAACAGAGATTGTGCCATTGCACTCCAGCCTGGGCAACAAGAGTAAAACTCCGTCTCAAAAAAAAATTGAGGAAAAATAACAGTAACTTCAGACATGTGAAGAGCTACATGAGCCTTCTAATTTTTCCTTGGCTGCCTACCATTTCATCTCTCCCAACACAGTGGGCCCATTGTGGAAACTATTTACAAAGAGCAAGCCTCTATAGTGAGTATAGACTCCATATTCTATTTCTCTATCTGACTTTTCATTTCTGAGTTGTGGGAGTTCTTTATAAATTCTGGCTATAAGTCTCTTGTCAGAGAAATAGATGATAGAAAATTGATAGAGAGAGAGAGAGAGATTAATAGATAGCTATTTCTTCCTAGAATGTGGCTTGTCTTTTTGTTATCTTCCTAGTATTTCATGAAAAATAGAAGTATTAAATTTGGATGAAGCCTCATTTATACATTTTGTTTTTCTTTTGTAGCTCATTCTTTTGGTGTCCCTAGGAAATATTTGCCTATCCCAAGGTCATGAAGATTGTCTCTGATGTTTTCTCTGAGAACATTTGTAGTTTTTTTTCTGCAAAGTTTAAACCTATTCAATTCACCTTAAATGAATTTTCTTAATAGTATGAGGCAGAATTTGATCTTATTTGTTTTTCTGTATACTTACTTGTTACAAAATGACTTTTGAGATTTTGTTTTCCCATTTATTAGATTTGACATTGTTTTGAAAATTAATTCACCACATATATGTGGGCCTATGTCTGGACTATCTATTCTGGACTATCTATTCTGACCCATAGATATGTTTATCATGTTGCTAAACCCACTCTGTCTTGATTATTATAGCTGTAAGTCTTTAAATCAGAAGACTCACGTCTTACAATTGTGTTCATCTCTTTCAAGATAGATTTTGCTATTTTGCCATTCTAGATCCTTTTCATTTCCATATAAATTTTAGAATCTGCTCACAAAATTATACCATGCAAGTCATTGAGTCTATAGATCAACTTGAGGACAATAAACATCTGGACAATATTGGTTTATGGTCCATGAATGTGAATATTTTTCTCCATTCATTTAAATCTTTATTTCCCTCAGCAATGTTTTATAGTTTTCCATAGAGATTTTATGCATCTTGATGTTAAATCTACTCATAAGTATTATATTTTGGATGCTATTTTTAGTTGAGAAGACAAAATCTTACTATTTTATTTTAAGATTTCTAAGTCTCAGTTGCATTCAAATATATTGTAGAAAAAGTTTATTGCTAGACAGTGTTTAGATCTTGGAATGTAGTTCCACACTGATGTATCTGTTAGAAAATGATAGTTATTGATCCATGGTAGGCCATCCAAAATGAATTTGACATTACTGGAAACAGATGAATCATAGACACATAAATGAATCTGTATACATGTAAATAAATCCTTATTAGTATTTGTAAAGCCTCCTCACTCTTCAGTTAATTTAGCTTTCCAAATTAGCCATATGTTGTTGAACTCTTAAGTATCTTTACTGATTAAATGTATGCTTCTTGTTAACTCTAACACATGACATATGGATGTCAAGCAAGACTGGTGATGACAACAAAGACTGCAGCTTCTTACGGAAGCCTACAGTTGCCTATATGACTTTCCTACACAGGTGGAGTAACTAAGGGTAGCTATAATATCTGCAAAGGAAACCGGAGGAGACCAACTGGACAAAGAGGCAGTACAAACTTAGCTGCTGCAAGCTGGAATGCAACTGTGCATTTCATCAAGAGTAGGTTAGCTAAAATTATTTATTGCTTCCCTTATTTACTCAAACTAATAATATATTTACATTCCAAAGATCTTGCCAATGGTCACATTTCATTTTACGTAGTTAAATGTAAAGAATCAGTCCTAACAGCAAAAGCATTTAATTTTCAGAAGAAATAATATACATAATATATTCAGAATACATATCAACACATAGCAATGACTTTTTCTTCATCTTCTGTTTCCCTGAATGTGTAGGTGTTTTGAGCTCCTAGTATTTCTTCTTTTACACAGATAAGGACCGTTTGAAACTATTTCATCATCACCATTCATTCCAGCCATTCTGATTTTCACTTCTCCAAAAATGCTGGTGTACAAACTGCTGGGTGATCTTGACTATCTTAGGAGAGTCAGAGTACTTGAAATCTTTTTTCTCCTTTGGTAAAACGTGGCTGTTTATAGAGTTCTGAAGATCTGTGTTTGAGTTACTTTTTTTCCTGTTTCCCTAAGACCAATGAAGGAAAATCACAATCTATTCCTAGTTTAGCTGCTTTCTTTATCTGTTTTTTTACTGTTCCACCAATTGTATATTCAGCCTCTGCAACATATATCTGAATGTAATGATAAATGTTGGTGGCCTGCCTCTCCTGAGAAGATACTGTATTCCTCAACCGAAACCTAGGAAAAGAAAAAACCCTGTGTTCTTGTCTGCACTCACCTAGTGGAGTTTCGTTCATTCTTAGCTGAAAGGAGTGAGTGAAGGTGTGGGTTGTGGTTCAAATGCCATGTACTCTCAGTGGTCTGTAGAGTTTTAGTAGATTTTTTTGAATTTTTTTTCATTTGCTTATGGCTTTAGGACAAATTTCCAAGACCTCAAACAGTTTAATTTTTATAGTTTTTCACTAGTTATGCTTATTTCTCTGGGAAGTGCATCCACAGAGCTCCTCATGATACCTGCCCAGAACTATAACTCTACAGTCCATTTTAAATCCCATCTAGTACCTTTCAAATTTTTGAATATCAAACTATTCTATTCTAGAGTTCCAATTTCATTCTTATTTATATTTATCATTATTCTGGTGGTATTTCCTTTATCTCTCATTATATTCATATTAAAAAATCTTTGAACATCATTATGATATAAGAGTTCATGTACTGTCTGCTAATTCCAACACTGTGGTCACTTCATGGTCTGTTTCTATTGCCTGTTCTTTTCTCTTGCTTGTCAGTCACATTTTTAAGGTTTTCATTTGCATGCCCATTTTTTTCTGTATGCAAAACATTATGAATATTTTGTTGTAGGATGTCTGAGATAGGTAGTACTTCTTTTTCTTTTTTTTTTTTTTTTTGAAATGGAGTTTTGCTCTTGTTGCCCAGGCTGGAGTACAATGGCGCGATCTCAGCTCACTGCAACCTCCGCCTCCTGGGTTCCAGCAATTCTCCTGCCTCAGCCTCCTGAGTAGCTGGGATTACAGGCACATGCCACCATGCCCAGCTAATTTTTTGTATTTTTAGTAGAAACGGGGTTTCACCATGTTGACCAGGATTGTCTCGATCTCTTGACCTCATGATCCACCTGCCTCAGCCTCCCAAAGTGCTGGGATTACAGGCATGAGCCACCGCGCCCAGCTAGGTAATATTTCTTTAAAAGGTGTTGAATTTTGTTTTGACAGCAATTAATTACTGGAACATCCTCTTGATCTTATCTGACTTGGTTTATGCTTTGTTAAAAGAGACTTACACTGGATTTGTCCTTTGCCCTAGTGTGTTCCTGATTCCCAAAGCAACACTTCTCTTGGGTCTACCTTGAATGTCTAGGTTGCCCAATAGTATTATTTCCACTCTGGCGTGACTGAAGTTACTACATCTTAGAACACTGCATGATCTCTGTGTCTCCGTGTGGCTCTCATTCCAGAAGTCACTCTCTGCTAGGCATCATGTTATTTTGCACTGTGCATGCACAGCTTACTCCCAGTCAAGGGGTCAAAGGAAACCTCTGTGCAGATCCAAGGCTCTCCCTTTGCATTTTCTCCTCTTAAGTATGCCAACACACAAGATTTCATCTGGCTCAGTAGCAACGGATGCTTATCCTTGCCTTCTAAGCTTAGGAAAGTGAATTTTTTTGGTTTGAGCACTATTTCCCTGTGCAATCATGAGGAAAGTACTCACAGTCTGAATGTTGAAGAAAATGTGGAATTAACTTTGCATATTTTTCTTTTCTCAAGAATCACTGTACTTTGATGCCAGTTGTCCAATGTCAGAAAATGGTTCCATGAAATATTTGAATGTTATAGTTGTTTACGTTGGGAATGTAAATCTGATAACACTTTATCCTTCATAACCAGAAGCAGAATGATTGCCTCCTCCTGACCACTTTTAAAGATATATTAAAACTTATTTATAGATTCTTTAATATTTTCAATCTGGTTTACATTTATCTATATCTCACCTAGATGCCAGAAGGTTGCACTGTCTATTAACTCTCATTGATAATGCTGCACCCTAATTAAGAAACCACAGAGTTTGTGATTCAGTACTCAATAGCATACAAGAAAATTCTAGTAAATGCTGCCATGGAAACTAAAATTCTTCACATTCTTTCTGTATAAATCAGTGACTAGGCAAAGTCTATCTCACCTTCATATGCAAGAGGAGATATCTATCTGGAAGGCACACAGGTTCTGAGAATTTTAAAGCACATAACTTTACTTCAGGAAGTTGGAAATCTGAGAGTGAAGAGACAGTAAAATTATCCAAACAAGTTGTACAAGCAAATTTGGGCCATTAGGAGGAGAAAAACTCCCAACTGAAAGAGAATAAATTTATTGCAGTGTAAACAAATAAGAGCCAAATGTTTAGTTAGCATAGCATTACTACAATGGGGTAAGCTTTATTTATTATTTTGGTTTGACAAAGTATGCTGGAATTGATACACCCCAGACATCCTAAATGCTAGAAAAGTGTTATCAGTGATATAAAGTATGTGAGCTGTCCTAAAAATTCTCTCACTTGTATACATGTTAAACATATTTCTGAAAAAAGTTCAAGTCAACATAATCACACTTCATGGTTAGAAAACATTTCAACATATGAGTAAGATTGCTCAATAAGACTGCCATTAAATTTGAAATGAAAATGTTAAGCCTGACAAATTAAAATAAAAGGTGCTCTTCATCTGTGGCATTTTTGAAAGTGATGTAGACTAGTCGAAATGTTCTCTGTTTTTGTGAATGTGGCAACTTTTACTATCAGTTTCTACTTGAGGTACTAGATTTCTCAGGTGAAAGGAGTAGTAGTTTTTTTTTTTTTCTAGGTATTCTTTTTTTTTTTAATATAT